>LPNX011124309.1:418523-444048 GCA_001517045.1 Pseudotsuga menziesii
CGTAGATGTTTTTTCTCAGTTTTATTAGTTTCCAATGCTACTTCTAGGATCCACAGTTCCAAGAGCTGACAATAGAGTTCTACGTTGGTTAGGGCAGTGTTGTAGAACTTTGAGAGTCGACATTGTGCAAGGTGCTTGAGCTAAGTATTCCACAATGTTATAATTTCGGGCAGCTCGAACACTTGGATTGTATGTTTCCTTTCGAATTCTGCTTTTCGGAGGGCGCAATACTTTGTCAGAAACAAGCCTCTCTATGTGAAGAGAGATAGAAAGAGGAGAGGTGGTGGAGGGTTCTTCCACTGAATCTTTCTCTTTATAACTTCCATTATAGTTCCGGTTTGGAATAGAATTGTATGTCTTTGACCTAGTAGTAATATTAATTGTCTCTTTCATCATGCGGACTTGAGCGATGGAAGAAGATTCTGCCTAAATTCCATTTCCCCCTTGTGGGGGATTGGTATTATGTGTAACCATATGCTGATTTTGTGGAGAGAAAGGATCAGTTAACACTGCAGGATGGGAGGGACAGACTTTAGTATAATGAGGATAGACTTTAGTATAATGATAACCTTCACATACCAGAAAGGGAAACTTAGCCTTTCTTTTAAGCTTGGCATTAGGGTGGTTTTCTTGGGATTTTGGGTTCTCCTGCTGGTTAGAAGAAGATTTGGATTTCCCTTTGTCTTTCTTCTTACCGAATGGTTGAGATGAAGATTAACCGAATTCACCTCAGAAGCTTGGGTTGGAGAAGAGGTTTTTTTGGTGTTGCAAATAGTTTGATTAGATTGAGAATCTTCACAGAACCAACTATACCATCAACAAGAGTTTCTATGGCAGGTCGATGATAAATTCCATGTTAAACATTGCTTTTTGCTTTTCCATTTTCTTTTATTAACCTAATCACGTTGGAATTTGATATCGAATTCCAATTGTTACCATACTATGCAAGGGAACATGGCTTTAGCATAGGAATGTGATACCATATTCCAAATTTTTACCATGCTTTGTAAGCACACATGGATTTCATTAAAGTAACAAATAATATTGAAAGAAAAAGCATGCTAAATATGAGGCTTTTCAAAATTTTAACCAAACTAACTAGACCTTAAACCACAAATTAGGCACACTTAGAACTTGAACCACAAATTAGGCACACTTAGAACTTGCAAGTAGTTTTGAATTATTGTTCCTTGTTGATCAAACCAAAACTCCATTATTCAACTATTTAGTAGAATGTCTATAATTTATCTTGAGAAGATTTGATAATAGGAGCAAAAAAATTTCTAAAAGGAAGTTCTTGGTTAAGGGAATCATTTTGAATGAATTGTGTGATAATGTTTCATGTTGAAACTTTAATTGCAACTTTATAGCGCACTTCCTATGATTCTTTATTTGCCTTGTTTAAAATTGAAATCTTTATTTGCTTTCTTTAAAATTAGGAATGGTTCATGTCTATTTTAAAAAACTATATAATTTTTTACTACTTTAACTTTCTAATTTTTTATCATATCTTTAAAATAAAAAACTAAACGATAAATAACTTAGTTTATATGATGAAATCTTCTTTCCAACCATTCTATAGGATTTGGGTTCATAGAAAAATCATCTTAACATCATCTCTCTATCTTGAAAACCAAAAACCAAAAAAACAATTAAATAGCTTAGTTTTATGACTAAAGTTTCATTCCACGTGGTCCATAAGATTTGAGTAAAAGAATCATCTTAACACCATCTATATACTAACCCAAAAAAACTACTCTATTCGACTCTAATTCTTTTATCATATTTTGAAAAGAAAAAAAAAGTAACTTAGTTTTAAGGTGAAAGCTTCATTCCACCTATTGAATATGATACGATTTGGAATAACCCAAAAAAAATTCATCATCTATATATTAACATCATTATATACTAACCCAAAAATAACTATTCTATTTGAGTCCCTAATTTTTTATTATCATATCTTTAAAAAAAAGATTTAAAATTAAAGTAACTTAGTTGTTAGGGTATCATATATTAAATAAAGTAACTTAGTTTTTTTAATGGTCTAAAACTTCATTCTAGGTAAAAAAAGAGTCTTAACATCATTTCTATACACAAAAACTCCTTCATTGGACTTTCAACTTTCGTTTTTGGCCATATCTTTAAAGAATCATATATATATATATATAGACTACTTTATTTGACTTTCAACTTTTATTTTTAGCCATATCTTTAAAGAATAATTTATATATATTATATATATGAGCACACGCACGGGAATGTGAAGTTTCAAATATATGGCCAATGCGTTTGTTCCCAAACCCCTTTTCAATGATGGAAGATGTATCATCAAAGTAAAACGTAACACAGATGATTTTTCTCATTTTTATTAGTTTCCTTTTCGTTTCCGATGTTGCTTCTAGGTAGTCATTCACATGTTTATAAGTTAGCTATAAAAAAAATGGAGCTATATTGAAGGAGGATTTCAAGTCGGAGCGGCCTCTAGTTAGGGTTTCAAGTGTCGATGATGGTACTCTTCTTGGCCCTGGCATTGGTGGTCCTTAGGCTTGGCTTATATGCGGGATTGCTATTTTCAGGCCTAATGCTCGGTGATTTCTGTTTGGAACCGGCGCGGTTAATTTCTTTTACCCTGACTTGGGTGGTTATCAACTAGCTTCACTTTATCACCTTTCACGGTGGCTTGGCTCACAGACCGCCTTTCTCGGTGGCACGTCGTTTTATTTCACAGTCCCTGAGGCACTGTTATTTTGCTTCATCACCTTTTTTGTTGGACGTCGTTTATATTTCCGTCATTAGGAACATCACATGATGTAGCGTCAGTTGCGGGTTTCTCCTTTGGCGACCATCTCGACATCAGGATCTTTCGTATTTCCAGGTACTTCTCTGACTGGTATTATAAACTATTTATGTTATGGGTTTCTCGGGAGGGTTTTGATAACGTCTTGTTTTAAGGGTTATCGTCATCCTCTGGATGCGGTCCGCCCCACATGGAGTCCACCCTCTATTCTCAGAGGGTTAGTACCAACCATGTAAAAATAAGTGGGAAGTTGGGGGGTTTTATTTTGTCATTCTTGGCGACCGATTTCTTAGGGGCTTTATCTTGTAATTGACTCGGTAGCTGTTGTTTTCCTTTTGACTTATGTTAAACCCTAACCCGTGATTCCGTTTCTGGTAGATCCTTTACTGTCTATTACTTGATTTTCCCCTGCGGCGATATAGCATCATGTCTGTGGTGTGTGGGATTGTTACATCCTCTGAAGGAGGCACAACTGTACACCCTCCCCGGAATCAGTCCTCCTATCATTCGCGCTGTAAGACCAAAGCCATCAAAGCCCTAGACTCTAAGTGTAAATATGTGTTAGGTCGTGACATATTCTTCAATAAGTTTGAGGTGCTTTGTTGCAGAGCCATCATTGGTAGGTTGGAATATTGTTCTATGTCCAAAGATGAGTGGATAGATAGGGCCACCATCCACTGGAAACCCCTTATCAACTATGTTCCTACCATCAATCTATTAGCAAATAAGTGGCTAGTCTTTGTATTCATCAAGGAAAAGGATGCCATATGCATACTGAATACTCTCTGGACCATCCAAAAGGGTTCCCTGGTATTAAGTCGCAAGCATACTAGTTTTGACCCTCTCCGGGAAAGGGTTATTAAGCGTCATCTATGGGTCCTTCTGTCTGCCCTACCCTTACCCCTCTGGAACAAAGAGTTTCTCATTGGCCTGGAAAACTCCCTCGGGCGCTTTCTAGCCTTAGAAAAGGATTTCCATCTTATATTTGATAAACGCATGGCTAAGGTCCTCGTTGAACTGGATGTCTCTAAGGGTTTATTGACTAATATCAATATTGTTTGTGGTGACCATGTCATTAGTCAAAGGCTGGATTATCTCCATATGCCTTTTAGATGCAACTATTGTCACAATACCGATCACCTTCGCAATTCTTGTACCTTGCTCCTCCAGGGTGTGCATGTCCCTCGTGGTTTCGACCAGAGTCCCACACCTGCACCTTTATCCCCTGAATACCCCTCCCTATCCTTTGATCACTCATCACCTTCACCGATGGATCAGTATGTATCCTCTTCTCCCACACTCTATGATGGCCTTACAAAATGTGAACTACTGTTTATTGAGGATGTGGAGACTTGCTCTCGCCTCTCTAGACCTAACAGATCGGAGGTCACTCCTGTTTATTACCCGTCAGTGGAGACTATTACTCCTTTGGATAATCACCTTTACCACTGCTCACCTCTCCTCAGGATTCTCACCAACCCTTGTCTTCTGAAGGCCCTCCACCCTACACCTTGGAAAGCGTTCCCTCTCTCCCCAACACCATCCCAGCACCTACTTTGCCTCCCCCTTGCATCACTCCCACACATACTAACCCTTCTCCCCCCAGGCCTAGGGACTCCCCTGCCTTCATGGACCCTTCACTCCTCAAATCACTCTCCATCTTTACTGATAAATCTCCAATCTCCCCCTCTACTCTTCCTTTGGAATCAATTCGTTTCGAGAATGTGAGCATTCGAAAATCTAGAAAAGCCATCCCCTCTTCCACTCCTACTGATCCTGGAGCTTCTGGTCTTTATACTCCCCTCTTTGTTAGGCTGAAGGCAGCTGCTAGATCTCCTCGGACTTCTCAACTCAATTCCCCACATGTACTTAGAGCATTGACTCTAATGAGTCAGTTTCCCCATGAAAATACTTTCCATGAACATCCGAGGTTTTGGGGGGCTCACCAAACAAAAAGCCCTATGTTCTTTATTTACTTGCTTAAACCCTGATATGATTCTCATCCAAGAAACTATGTGTAGTTTTTCCTAGACTCTCTTCCTGTTCTCCAAGCTCAAACCGGGATGGGAATTATGTGCTTTAGACTCCTCTTCCCTCTTGGGAGGTCTCCTCTCGGGTTGGAACCCACATTTGATCCGGTGCAAAGCCTTCACTTCTTATGCTGGCATTCTGATCAAAGCTAGCTTCAAGGGAATTAGTGAAGCTTATTCTATCATTAATTGTTATGGTCCCTATTCTCATAGAATTGATTTCTGGAACAAGGTCTTGACTGGTGGTATTTTTTATATGCCTAATCTTCTCCGAGCAGGGGATTTAAGTTTTACTCTCTCTTCTTTTGAAGTTTGGGGCCCAAAATCTCGGCCTGATCCTCTGTCATCCTATTTCTCTCATCTCCTAACCTGCAATAATATAATTGACCTTAATTTGTGCTCTCCTGGTTCGACTTGGAGAAATGAACGCACAGGGGAGGAGGGTATAAGAAAAAGACTTGACTGTTTTGTGGTATCCAAACAGCTTCTCCCTATCCTCTCTTGTTATTGATCTTGGGAAACACCTTCAGAGATCTCATACCACTTCCCTATTTACTTAGAGTGGGGCCCACGTGTCTCTTCACACTGCTACCCCTTCAAGTTTAATAGGGCATGGCTCCTGGAGTACAATTTTTCCTCTCTTGCCAATACCTCCTGGACTGCTTCATCTCACTTACGACCTTGTGATCACCTGGAGACCCTTTCCCTCAAGCTCAACAGGGTTAAAGATACTGTTAAAACCTGGGAAATAAATAAGAAACGTTCAAGGAAACTTGAGATGCCGGACATTGACTTTGAGATTATGTCTTTCCTTCAGAAGTCCTCAGGTATCCTTACTGACTCTGATTCTGATAGGCTGGTTGTTCTTAAAACTAAAAAGGACTGTTATCTTGCTCATGAGGTGTTGACTCTGAAACTTAAAAGTAGATCCTTATGGATCTGTGAAGGAGATACCAACACAAAAATTTTCCATTCCTTTGCCTCAGCCAGAAGAAATTCTAAAACAATTTGGTCTCTCAAGGACCGTGAGGGGAATTTGATTGCAAATTATACTCCTCTTAAACTGTTGGGTCAACAACATTTTGTTGAACTCTTTAAGGATGATGGAAATACCAATATTGTCGATCAACTAAAAGTTATTAGCCTCTTTCCTTCGTTTGTTCAGGAGATTGATAAGGACTGCTTTCTCACTGTTATTACTCTCTCTGAAGTTGAAACTGTCCTGAAGGGTTTTAAAAAAGACAAAATCCCTGGCCCTGGTGGTTGGCCTGTTGAATTCTTCCTAGCTTTTTTTGATCTGGTGGGTGAGGACTTACTCAAGGCTTAGTCTAGACTAGAAGGAGGAGTCACCAAAGCTATCAACTCTACCTTTCTCACATTGATCCCTAAATGCAAGAATCCTCTCACCTTTGCTATCTTCCGCCCCATCTCTCTTTGTAATTTAGTCTACAAGATCATTTCTAAAATTGCTTCCCTTCATCTTAAACCACTCTTAGACAAGGCTATTTCAGCCCAACAATTTGGTTTTCTCAAGGATAAACAAATTACTGAACCTGTTGGCATTACCAAGGAGGTCCTTCACACTATTAAGACAAAAAAATTGAAGGTTATGGTCTTTAAACTTGATCTTGTTAAATCCTTTGATTGGGTGAACTGGAATTTCCTGAGGCTTGTCCTTCTGCAGATTGGTATACATGTGGGTGGTGTAAATTGGATCATGGGGTGTGTTTGCTCATCAAATTTTGTAGTACTAGTAAATGAGACACCTTCTAATTTCTTGCATGCTTCTCGAGGGATCCTTCAAGGTTTCCCTTTGTCCCTTCTCTTATTCATCTTGGTCATTGAAAGCCTCAGCCTTATTATCTTGGATGACCAAAGGAAGGGCAGTATAAAAGGGATACAGCTTTCCCCCAACCTGTCAATCACACACCTCTTTTTTGTTGATGATGTTATATTATTTGGACTTGGTATTGTGGATGAATGGCTTGCTTATAAAGAGGCTCTTGATCTCTTATGTTCTGCCACTGGTATGACTGTCAGTATTGAAAAGTCCTCCTTATTTAATTATGTTGATGAGGAAACTAGAATGCACATCTCTGCCATTGTCCCTTTTAAAATGGACCCCATTATCACTGGCTTTAAATATTTGGGATACCGTCTCAAGCCCCTGGGGTATCGCTTTACTGATTGGAAGTGGTTAGTCACAATGTTTGAAAAAATGATCAACAATTGGACCTTCAGACTCCTTTCACTCGAGGGTATATTTATCGTCATCATATTTGTACTCACTGGTCTGGCTATTTACTAGTTTGCTTTGGCACGCATACCCAAGTCCTTCTTGAACTCTCTGAGGCACTGCATCTATTCTTTCCTTTGGGAAAGCTCTGATGGTAAGGAAAGAATTCACCTTGTGGATTGGCAATCTATTGTTGCTCCCTATGAATACGGTGGATGGAATATCAAACATTTTGATTGGTTTGGGACTGCACTCGAACTCAAAATTTTGTGGATGTTATTAAATGGAAAGGGTATCTGGAGTCAGATAATTGCACACAAATACCTTAAAGACCGCTCTTTATATGTCTGGATCCAAACTCAGATTTTTCCTATAATTGGTACTTTATATATATGGAACGGGTTTATCATATCTCCGTCATGGATTACCCGCCAACTCGAATGGAAAGTGGGGAATGGGATGCGTATCAGGTTGATAATTGATCCCATCGCAAGACTAAATGCTCCCTATATGCTCCCATAAGGACTCAAAGAATATCTTTGTGATTTTGGGATCACACATCTTGCTCAGGCACAAAACCTTGACTATGGGACTGACAGTCATGAATATTGGTATACTGCTGCAGATTTGAATTTGGGAGGATTTTGGAATGAACTTTGGACTGCATACGTTAAAGGATTAACACACGGAGGCATCAAGATTTAGACTACAGAGGACACACTTCTCTGGTTGCATAATCCGAAGAATGGTATGGTTACTGCCAAGATGGCTTATGATCTCATTGTATCATCTAACCTGCCTCTTGCTCAACACAGTATTCACTCAAAGTTGTGGCACTATAACATTCCTCAGAAAATAAAATGATTTGTTTGGCTTGTTATTGAAAATAAAATCAATACCTGGGATAATATTGTAAAAAAAGGTTGGAATGGACCCAACAGATGATGCCTCTACAAGTGCAATGACAAATCAACCAGACATCTCTTTGTTGATTGTGCTTTTGCACACTCGACCATCAAATTTCTCCACAGGTATTATAATTGCTCATAGACATGGACTGACATTTATGTGCTGGAAAATATTGAAAATTGGCTCAAAGGAAGTGGTGATATACTCTATCTCCCTTTCTTTTTCATTTGGAACCTGTGGAAGACTCAGAATTGTTATATATTCGAGGATAAAAAACCTGATGTAAACAGAATGGGCCACATTATTATGCAACATGTTTATGCCTATCATGTGCCACATAGCAGAAAATATAAAGTCAGGAACATTGGAAGTGCTCTTGTCCTTACATACCCTACATGATTCTTTGATGGTATTGCTCATAATTTGACAGGGGGAGCTGGTATTTTGTTATCGATCAATCAGTCACATCTTTTCAATATCAAGCTAGGTTGTGGTAAAAGCACCAACACAAGAGCAGAGCTTATGGCCCTTTGGGCTCTACTATATTTTTCCAAATAAATTGTTCTCCCAATTATGCATATATATGGAGACTCATCTCTTATTATCAACTAGGCAAAGGGCTTCTCTACTTTCACTACTCTAGACCTGGAGGCTTGGTGTGAGAACATCAAAGAACTTACAACACTCTTCACATCTATTGATTACCAACATGTCTATAGAGAATATAATGAGAGGGCATATATCTTATCCAAGGAAGCGCTTCAATTGGCAACAAGCCTACTATCCTTCACTAAATATTAAGAAGGTATAGTCATTGTGGAAGCTACAATTCAGCTATTTTAGATTAGTTTATGCTCCTTTTGGCCTACTCCACAAAACCTCTTTTGGTTTCTTTGAGTATGGCATATACTTTTTTAGAATGATGTATCTTATAGATATTGTTAATCCACACCTATGTGTGATTGTCTTTAGTCACTTCCTCGAGCCCTTGTTTGGATAACATTTCTGGGTTCTCTTTATCTTTCCTTTGGTCATCTTTGGATAGTCAACCCTCCTTTGGAGCGGAAAGATGTGAAGGGTGTCTCTTTAGCCTCAGGACTGTCATTATTAGTCTCATTATCGTCATTTAGACTCTGCTTTTGATTGATATCTATATCATGTTGATGTAACTTGTTACCTTTGATTCACTCTGAATATCAAGGAACTGCTATTTTTCTTCTGGAAAAAAAAGTTAGCTAAAAATTTCACATTGCATTATGCATGCTTAATAGCTTTTTTGTCCAGTAAAATAACTTGCATAACATGTACACTTTGTAAAAGGTTTATATGGTCTTAAATTATCTATGGATGCATAATTTGATTTATTAAAATAAAAAATATTATTTGTTTTATTTGTTTTTTATCATAAAAATAAAATAAAAAATATTTTTTTCCTAATAATGTTAGGATTGTATTTGTTTTTTTGTCAATTTCAAATATCACTTTATTCTTTCAAAATTTTCATAACTAAATAACAAGTAATTTATAGATTAAATCTTTAATAACAACATATAAAATTAATTTATTTAATTATTTTGAACAAGATTAAATTTTTAATAATAACATATAAAATTAATTAATTTAATTATTTTGAACTAGTTTCAAGCCTTCCTTGTGGTTAACTTCAAAGTTATTTTGGTTAGAACCAGGGTACATAATTAATAAATGTAGCCAATTGCAACTAATTTTAAGTTGTCCTTAATAATTACAATTAGAGTAGAGGAAAACAATAATTTATCTATGCTAACTCCAATTTATCAAAGGCACCCAATTATTTTGTTTATATGAGTCCAATTAATTCCAAGGCTTCCTTGTCAACTACAACCATGCCAAGGAAGAAATAATATTCTAACTTGTTATCTCCGACATACTATATACACAAAGTTCATCTTTCTAACTAGCTTAACTAGTTTCATGTCTTCCGATAAGATACAATCAAGTTAAGAAAGAAATAGTAATCTAATTTTTAGCTCCAACAAAAAATGTTATGATTCTCCTTAAAGGTGTAATAGGATGGAAGGGCCATTAGAATCATAGTGGAGGCCACTTAATGTAAAGTGAACTAAGTGAGCCCATATTATTACTCTAATGAACCCTACAACCCCTCACTACACCATTAAGAAAATCAGAACAAATAAAAATATTCCTTATGGCGTAAGGAAAAATATGTCTTATTACATTTAATTAAGTAAACATTTTCATTTTTTACTACAACTATACTAAAGAAAATTAATAATATACCTTATTTACTGTAACCATGACCAAAAAACTAAACCAAACAAAAGACTAATAAGTTCCCTAGTAACTACAACCATACCTTGCATGGCATTAGTGTTAAACTACGAAATTATTAAACATAAACTTGCAAGGCATTAGCGCTAAACTCGAAGAGCTGCTGAGAGCCTTCAATTAATTTCGTTTTTGTCACATTTTCAAAGAGTTGAATATACAAGCATATTTCCTTTCAAAGGAGGGCCTTAAAATGAGAACAAGGACACAAAATACAATAGGATAAGATTTGATATTTTAGAAAAAAAAAGTGTAACACTACCCCTTTTTTGAAGGAATTTTGAGAACCAAGGTTTGTAGAATATCATAATTTTGGAGAACAATAATACATGATACTGTAGAGTTGAATATTCAATAGCAATGTAAAAAATGTAACAACATAAGACAATAATTTGTTTAGAGTTTGGACAAAAACAATGGGAATGCCTCAAAAATGTATTTTCTATCATGTATGAGAAATAAAATAAGATTTTTTTATGGAAAAAAAAACTACAACTATACCTACAAAAAACATTCATATTAACTACATTAATAGCAATGTCTTCATTAATCTAAAATTACATAATAAGGAAAATATTGTAAAATATGGGGATCTGTACTTTAGAAAATAATATAGCATTATTACCTAATCTATACATACAAGGAATAACACTATTTAGAAAAAATGAAACTAAATATCAAAACTTGATGCTTCGTTTATATAGGTATTTTATAAGGGTATTCCCATCATCCCTCATAATAATATCGAACTAAGGGCATACTTATAATTTTTTGCAATTGGTTTTTTATATCAAATAGAATTCACATTCATTTATTTGTAATTTTTTTTTATCAATTTGAAATTCTATTAAAAAACTATCAAAATGTACAAAGAAGACGAATCCAAGTGGTTGCTAAGCATGAGTCCAAATTTCTACTAGTAATACTAATTTGTCAAATTCTATCAAAATAAAGACATGGGTCATATTAGTATAACCAACTGGCGGGTAAAGACTAAAAGTTATCTTGAATCCCTCATAGGATGGGGGTTATGGCCTCCAAAACTATCGGATGGAAAACCCATACTGCTAAGCAAAACAAAAGATCGGATTGGAGGAGAAATTTGCTTAGACTTACTCTAATCATCATTAGAAATGAAAATGGGAGGAGAATCATGTTGTGCATCACTTGGGCATTTCATTTTTTCTCCTGAAGCCTCTCTTGGATCGAACCACTAAGAAGAATAGCAATAGATCATCTGAGTGTCATGTGGATTCATCTAGGCTTAGATAAATGTCTTTCAAGTTATCCCCCAAGAAAGAGCATTTGGCATAGCATTAATCCAAGCATCTGAATCAACATGTGTTTGAGTGAGATGAACCCAACCTTCAAATTTATCCATTCAAGCATGTAGGCTTAATCCCTAAGAACCATACAAAAACTGACCATCTGGGAAATCTAAGAGTGCTTGGCCTAGTAACGTTTTTGTCTGCCACTTAAGCAAAGGGTCTTGGTTTATTGAGTCTCCATAATGCAGGAGGAAACAAAATCCTCCACCATATTTCCCAATTCTTCTACCAATTTACCAAGGATAGGATGTCAACATCGCTCTTGAAGGTGAGTTATCATTTCCTGAATATGGCCTCTAGAGATGGGGTGGGGTGGAATTCCATTTCAAAAAAGGTCTTTGCTTTCTCCTACTCACAAAGAGCTCGATTCATGTGGGATTAGCAGGGACTGGTTGTGGTCTTCCGCTCTGTGGTTTTGGAGTGCACTACGATTGAAGTCATCCTAGAGAGAAGAAAAGCAAGATAGGATCAAAAGCGTGGGGGCATGATGGATACCAAAGAGACCCGGAGGAGTGAGAAAAATTGAATGTTAACCGCTACAGAGGTGAAGGGGTGGATAACCCATTCATTTCCCGAGCAAAATAATTAACCATGTCATCGTAGGATTAGGTCTTGTAACGAGTCTTGAGAGGGGTGTATAATCCATGAATGCTAACATGATGAGAAGTTCATGTAGAGGGAAATCTAGGATTAAGTTGCAGTCTTGTGCAATCAAGTCATAGTTTCCAAAACTTGTCATTATGTCAATCATAAAGAGTCCTCCCATCTTTATGAATATGCTGAAATACCACACGCATGGTGGTTGTCCTTGCAAGCTACCCGATAGGGTAGTCATGCATGGGTTGCATGGATCAGGGTACTACAACACCTAACGTGGAGATCATTTATTTATATTAACAATTATAACATTGAATCAAAGAAAGAATGAGGATTAATTAATATATGTTTTAGTATACAAATAATTTTCTTAATAGACTCGCAATTTTTTAATTATTAAAAATTATGTAAAACATTTTAAAGATCCAAGTAGAATTGAGCACTCTTCACTAAGAGTGGCACTCCCTCGTGCACACAAGCAAAAAACAATATTAATTGTTGTTCCCATATGTAATTAATTGTTGTTTCCATGTATAATAAATTATTAGAAAAAAACAATATTAAATTGGTGTTTCTATATAAATACAATTTTAAAATATAGATTGAAATAGGCACTTTGCATATTGAAACATAAACTAAGAAATTATTACAATAATTTCTCCAAGTAATTTTCCACAAAAATAAATGGGTATCTGACTCCATCTTTGTGTTTCTAACAATACCATAAACCAATACTAAGAGAAGAAAATAATAAGAGATAATGCACATTCAAAGAAATAAAAATGTCTTAATATTTTAATAAAAATCTCACTAAAGTATAAGGTCTCATATATTAAAAACAATATCCATAAAATAATTTCAATTTTGTAAAAAGGATTTTCTGAAAAGGGTAATAGAGATATTCTCAACTATAAAAACTTTATATGTATAAGAAACAATATGAATGAGTATGGGAAAAACTATGAATGGTGTCTAAATATAATTAGGTATTCTCATCATCCCAATATAAGAATTACATGCAAGTGATTGAATGTCTTCCTCCTTTAGATTTTCCAAATCTTTACTCCACTCTTGTGATTTTATGAATAAGGAAAAAACAAATCGCATGGTACATGCACCTCTCACAATTTAATAATCATAGACAACTACTCACTTATAAGTATCAAGGTGTAATTTACTTACTTATTGATGATATTGAAACTTCTTATTCTTTATATAATTTTTGTTCTGGATCACTCTCTCTTCAGTCACCTTGCCTTAGATAGATGCATGAACTTTGTTGGGTATTTAATTCTTAAGTAAGGTGCCTTATGCCCTCCTCTCTTGTCTATGTTGTTTTCCCATTAGATTGGCTCTTCTATGTCCTTTGACGAACCCTCCAACATGTTAGGATTTGTCTTGGGCTTCATACCCATAATCTAGCCGATAGTTAGTTGGAGTGCTTCATTTCAAATCCTCAACAACCAAAGTCTATTTGGGCATGCTTAACAACTAGGTTCAATGGGACACACCTTACTTGCCCCTTCCTAATTTCTTAGTGCTAGGAAAACTACAACTTTCTTAATCCATACTTATTGATCTCTTATCACCAAGTGAACCATGACTTTCTTAATATATACCATAATCATAAGTCACATCTTATAGAACAAAGTGTGCTTTTTGAATGAAATAACTTCGACAAAAGTCTCAAACTCACAGTTTATGGTTAAAACCATGGTATACTTAAACAAAATGGCATATTTTACCCAATGACTAAGCTAAAATTCACTTACAACTTGAGGTTTTTTATTAACCTATTTATATAATACTCCTCGTCTTTGTAAGGCATCTTTTCTTTCTCCTAAATTACTCTTAATGTTTTCTCATTGGAGAACTTCCAAGCTATTGACAAATCTTGATCTATCTCCTTTACTCCTCCACATGCTTTGGTTGTTTAGTCATGTGAACTTCAAGAGTTCTAGAAGTATCTTTGGCTTTTGTTAGATTTCTTCTTTGAAGGCTTGTTATCTTTTACTATGGTGTCTCCATTGGATTTTTCCACTCTCCCACATTGGACAATTTACTTCCACCTCACGAGAGGTTCCAAAACAACCAGGGTAAGGGAGGTATTGAATTTTTGAGGACACATTAGGTTACTATCTATCACTTCATTATTTTATTTGGTATATCTCATGTGTTATATTTCGTTGTATGAGAGATCAGTATCAAGTTTCTTTTTTTATAGAAAGATGTAGCAATTTGTGTAGGTTTGTTTAGGTGGAGAAATACTCTCTCTGAGGTTTTTCACAACACCCATCTTCAACACATGAAACCTCAACACCTACAACAACATTTTTTTAGTTTTTTTTTCTTCCTTTGCCCCTCTCTTTTATCTTCAATAATTAGGTTAATTAAATCACCAAGATAAATCAATGACTTAACCCTAGTTAGTTTGTTCCCCTTTGTTAATTTGTCATTCTTTATTATATGTTGCAAAACCTTAATTGAATACCCTAATTAATATAAATCCCTATACATTATAATTACTCCTAAAATCACAATCAATGTAGTGGCCTTCTCTCAATATCTTTCTTACACCTCTTCCCCTCTTATGGTTTTTTGGTTTTACGCAAAATAAGTGGTGACTCCACTCTCTCCTTTATATGTATGGTTACAAGGTGGCTCCCTCTAATTATCGTGATGCATTTTTGTGATTCCACTAGAGATATCCCCTCAACCCTTGCCTCTCTTAACCAAATTGTTCTCGTCCATCCTCGCTCCTATCTTATTCCATGGACTATGGAGTCCTTTTTTTGCTTATTTTATCTATCTTTTCCTTACCTCATTTCATCTAGGCACTAACCATATCTATCTTCAGAACATGTCATACCTATATCATCTAACTTAAATGAGAATTATGAAAACATACCTTAAGCCTAAGAAAGGAGGGGTTAAGTCCCTTAAGGGTCCTTCAATGTATGTTTTTACGAGCCCAAAGAAGGAAAAATCAGTATTTTTTCATGTTTAGAGAGTCTGGAAAATAGTAAAACAATACTCGAGAATGAACTTTTTTGTAAATTTAGTCCCCTAAGCCCAAAAAAGTATAAAATAATACCTAGGAGAACTCTTCTAGTCAATGATTGAATAGAGTATTCTTTTTTCGTGAATAGTTGAAATGGTCCAAAAAAGGGGTAACATATCACCAACTAGACGTCCTTTCAAGTACTTTTACAAGTGTGAAAGAGAACATTTTGCTCAACAATCTTTTCATGTTTTGGGAGTTTGAAAAGAGCTTAAAGAAAAATCCAAAGAGTTTCTTTTTCGTGAGCTTTACAAGTCTGAAAAAAGTAATAAAAGTATACTCGATAAGCTTACTCTCATGTATACACGGTAACTTATAAAATAAATTTAGTCGTGCTCATTAAAATAAAGACTAAGCTAGACACCTTTTCTAATTGGTTTTAATGGGCATGACTATGGTATCAAGAGCACTCGAAATATTTTTCATGTTTGAATCTAAAGCACGAAAAAAGTAAAAAGTAAGCTCAACACCACCTTACTGTTTTTAATGAGTTCGAATATAGGTTGGAAGAATGCTCACAGTATCTTCTTCATTTTTTTAAAAGATTGCAACAGAGAAAGATTTATGATTGGGCTAATTGTTTAATTTCTTAACGAGCTTGAAATCAAAAATAAACTATGCTCGAGATAATAACCATTGGTGGGTGTTTTCCCAACATGATATCTAGCAATTTGAACATGCCCTGGCATAACTATCAATTAGATTATTCCAAAATAATGTAAATAGGTTGGAGACATGCCCCCAATCTTCCTTTCGTCTGCCAACTCTTCTGCCTAACCCGATAAAACACCTGGATACTGGTAGTAACGGGTTCGCCAGATGGGGAGGTAGAATGAGAATTAAATGACACAGGAAGAAGAAACCAAGGTTCAATCCCCAAATTTGGTGGAAGAATTGATGCAATGGACGGAGGATCCATTTCATTTTTTAACGAGATTAACACAAATAGGGAACTATGCTCGTAGATATCGGGGTGCAATGCCCCTAGTGAATGGTTCACCACATAGAGTTTAAATAGACTAGGTACAACCCCAAGATCAAGTGATTCAGGGGATTGTGGCACCGTAGATGTAAGCATATTAACCACAAAAATTGGGCATGGGATTTTAGGAAAAACTCCTATAATGGGGGAATCCTTAAGAATTCCTACACCCACATCCTCATACTGAGGTTTAGAGTGTCCCAACTAAGGAACATTGTTAGTGTTATAGGAATGGATATCAGGAGTGAAAAAGTTGAGTTGGTCAATAGTGACAATTTTACCTTGGTGAGGAAATTATACTAAACAAAAAAACTAAGGATGCAAGCACAACCATTTCATAAAACTAGTTTCAACCTAGCAAAATGTTGTAATCCAAGGGAGCATCTACTATTTCCATGTGAATAGAAACATGTTTTCCCCCAACTCCATGACTAGAGATGGTAAGAGTCCATAAGTTTGAAAATTACGACCATCAAAGGCCTTAACTGTGGTAGGATACTGGTTAACTTCAGGAGAGCCAATATCACTCCAACAAGACAAAGACATGATTGAGGTGGACGAACCTTCGTGTAAAACAGTTCAATGAATATTTTTCTCACAAATCATTGTATGAATTTGAAATGTGAGTTGATGGGAAAGCCTCATTTTAAAATATTCCAAGTTGAACATTATAGTATTGTAAGTTTCAGGGTCCAAAGCTCCAAGAGCTGACAATAGAGTTCTACATTGATCAGGGCAGTGTTGTAGAACTTCGAGAGCCGACATTGTGCAAGGTGCTTGTGCTAAGTACTCCACAATGTTACAATTCTAGGCAGCTCGAGCACTTGGATTGTACATCGCCTTTCGAATTGTGCTTTTGGGAGGGTGCAATACTTTGTCAAAAGCAAGCCTCTCTATTTGAAGAAACCTAGAAGGAGGAGAGGTGGTGGAGGGTTCTTCCACTTAATTTTTCTCTTTAGAACTTCCATTAGAGTCCTGGTTTGGAATATAATTGTATGTCTTTGAGCGATGGAAGAATTTTCTGCCTAACTTCCATTTCCCCCTTATTGGGGGTTGGTATTATGTGTAACCATATGTTGATTTTATGGAGAGAAAGAATCGTAACACTACAGGATGGGAGGGACCTTTCAAAAACTTGCTAACTTCCTCATCGTGAGGACAACCTTTTGTATAATGATAACCTTCACATACCAGAAAAGGAAAGTTAGCCTTGCTTTTAAGCTTGGCATCAAGGTGGTTTTATTGGGATTTTGGGTTCTCGTGTTGGTTAAACTTGAGATTTTGATTTCCCTTTGTCTTTCTTCTTACAAAATGGTTGAGATGAAGATTGACCGAATTCACCTCAGAAGCTTGGGCAGGAGAAGAGGTTTTTTTGGTGTTGCAAATAGTTTGATTAGATTGAGAGTCTTCACGGAACCAACTATACCATCAACAGGAGGTTTTGTGGCAGGTCAATGATAAATTCCATGTTAAACATTGTTTTTTGCTTTTCCATTTTATTTTATTAACCTAATCGCGTTGGAATTTGATACCAAATTCCAATTTTTACCATACTATGCAAGGGAACATGGATTTAGTATAGGAATGTGATACCAGATTCCAATTTTTACCATGCTATGTAAGCACACATGGATTTCATTAAAGTAACAAATAATACTGAAAGAAAAAGTGTACTAAATATGAGCCTTTTCAAAATTTTAACCAAACTAAGTAGACGTTAAACCACAAACTAGGCACACTTAGAACTTGCAAGTAGTTTTGAATTATTGTTTCTTGTTGATCAAACCAAAACACCTTTATTCAACTATTTAGTAGAATGTCTACAATTTATCTTGAGAAGATTTGATAATATGAGCAAAAAAATTTCTAGAAGGAAGTCCTTTTTTTTTAGAGGAAAAAATACCAGTCTTTTTTATTCAATTGAATCAAAAGACATCATTTACATATCAATATGATGACTGATAAATAGGTCCATATCATGCATGAAATAATGACATATACAGAGCATCAAAACTAGAAAAAAAGACTAATCGTAGCAGACTTTCCTCATCATCCCTGAATAAATCAGGTCAGAAATACTGATAATAATCTGAAGTGAACTTTAAACAGACTTTCAGAGCAAAAACAGGCTGGCAGAGTGGACTCTAACAGAACAACAAGAGATACATCCTCAACTGCTGAATCATAAGCTGAATAACAAAGAATCAGCTACTACTAAAATAGATCAAGACTGCCTTGGTTAATAACCATACCATCCAATGTTTCTGAAAAAGAAACAAATCCCATATCCAAATGCAAAGCTTTTTTTGAAAGTTCATCTGCCAGCGAATTATGCTCACGAAATGTGTGTTTAAAGATCACCGGAGGAGCCAAATGAATCAAATATCTCATGTCAGAACACCAATGCATCAGATATGGAACATCAAGTGCTGAAATTCTGTTAAGCCAAGAAATAATAACCATGGAATCACCATAAATCAACTGCAAAGGAATTCCCATCATTAAGCCAACTCTTAGAAGAGCCCAAATTGCCAATAATTCCACTCTGGTATTCGTGCTACTTCCACATCCCATAGAAAAACTGAAGAAGTGAGAGTCATTGATAAAAATCACAAAACCTGCGCCTCCAATATTTTCCGCAGCAGCTCCATCAAAGTATCCACAAGGAAAGCTTTTTAATGGAGCAGGACCAGGATTACGGGATTTATGAGAAAGAATCGGCACAGGGTAAGAACAGGCCAATCCTTCAACCCTGGAAATCAGAGCTGAGAAGGATGGTTTCTTGTTTTCGAATAGGCATAGATTCCAAAGAAGCCATATTCCCCAGAGAATGAACAATGGAATGTATCTGAAGGGAGCAGATCGCGCAGTAGAGGAGAACCAATGGTCTAAAAAGGAATGGACAGAGTTAAAAACTGGGAAAGAGCACTCGAATTTAACCGCAAAATAATTGAAAATACTAGCAAAGAAAGGACAGCAGAAAAATAAATGATGAATGTCTTCCAGATTATCTTCACAAAGAACACATCTAATGGGTCCCAAATATCCTCTGCTTTGCAATTGATCCCAGGTTAAAATCTTTCCTCTAAGAATCAACCAAATAAAGCATTTTATTTTCAGAGGAACATTCAAAGTTCATAATATTTTCAGAATTGAATCATTAATCTCTGAACATTTATCATAAATTATGCATTTGTATCCTTTAGTAGCAATAAGAGGACCTGTATATTTATTATGAGACCAAGAAATAGTATCAATTTGATTATTGAGACGAATGCGGCCATATTCCAGTCCTCTAGTGAAATTGTCCCAAGCTTTTTTCCATTCACCAGTGAGATCAAGATCTTCAGAAGAGAACCAATAATCAGTGGAAAAAGAATTTTGGTTGCGAGCTTGGGCAAGGGAGCTAATACCAAAGTCTTCTAAGTAGTCCCTTAAGTCTCTTGGCATAACAAAGGAAGAACCCATACCAATGAATGGATCTGCACCCAAACTGATGGTCTCTCTATTCCCAACTTTCCAAATGATGCCTTTGCCAATCCAGGATATGGTGGAAATGAACCCCCTCCAGATAATTGAGGCATTCCTAGTAATGAAGTTCTTATCCTTGAACCAAATATGAAGAGGTTTATTTTTCAAATATTTAACAGCAATGAGATGATTCCATATACCCTTGCTATTTATAGCTAACCAAAAGATTTTCATCCTCAAGGAAAGACTGAAGCTAGGAAGATGTTTAATTCCCCAGCCACCATGAGAAGTGGGGCAAGCCAAGAGATGCCAATCCACAAGGTGGAATTTTTTAGCCTTTGATGACGAGCCCCAAAGAAATGAAAAGATCATCTTTATGAGCTTGTCTAAAATAGAGGTTGGAATAAGAACCAAAGCCATCCAATAAACTGGCATGCTTGATAATACAGAACGAATGAGGACAAGTCTGGCTCCCAAAGACAGGAATCTATTTGTCCAATGAGAAATTTTCTTTTCAAACTTTGATACCAGCTAGAGCCAATCCTTTATAAAGTAACCTGATGGCTTAAGAAAGTAGCCAAGATAGCCAAACCCTTTTCGGATATCATCCACTCTGAAAGGGAGAATATCTGTAATTCTATGGAGAGTGTCCATACTCAGATCATTATGGAGAAAACTTGACTTGTTCACATTAATACTCATACCTGAAGCCTCACAGAAAATATCAAGAATGGCTTTGAAGGCTAGCCATTCCTCAAAAGTTCCCAGGCCAAATAAGATCACATCATCTACAAAAAGTAAATGAGTGAGAGAAAGATGATATGAAATTTTGATTCCTTTAATCTTTCCAATTCGTTTTGCATCTTCAATCAACAGACTAAGCCCTTCAATGACCAGAATGAACAAGAGGTGGGATAGAGGGCACCCCTGCCTGATTCCCCGAGAGGCAGAAAAAAAGGAAGATGGAGAGCCATTAACTAGCACATCAAAATTGGCTGAAGAAACGCATCCCATAATCCAGTTTACCCCAACAAGGGGAATCTCAATCTGAATGAGAAGAAGACGGATGAAAGTCCAATTAACTCTGTCAAAAGCTTTAGATAAGTCCAATTTAAGAATAAGAGCACTCATTTTTCTGGAATTGACAGTATGAAGAACCTCTTGGGAAATGGCTATGGGTTCAAGGATTTGGCGATTTTTAAAAAAACCAAATTGTTGAGGAGAAATAGCTTCATCAAGGAAGGGCTTAAGCCTCATAGCCGAAACTTTAGAAATGAGCTTATAACAGAGGTTACACAAGGAAATGGGGCGAAAGTCAGCAAAGGAGACAGGCAAATCAACCTTTGGAATGAGAGCCAGGAAAGTAGAGTTGAGAGCAGGAGACATTCTGCCTGAGGTTCTGGAAGTTTCCACCACATCAACAAGAAGAGGGCCCAAAAGATCAAAAAAAGTCAAATAGAACTCAACCGGCCATCCATCCGGGCCAGGTGCCTTATCTTTTTTAAAGAGTTTTAAAGCCTTTTCAACTTCCTTAGCCCTTAGTTGAGGGTTAATCCTTTTGAATGAATTGTCTGATAATGTCTCATGTTGAAGCTTTAATTGCAACTTTATAGCGCACTTCCTATTAGTCTTTATTTGCTTTGTTTGAAATTGGGATCTTTATTTGCTTGGTTTAAAATTAGGAATGATTCATCAAAGAATGGTTCATGTCTATTTTTAAAAAAATTATAATTTTTGGCCTTACATGATAGTTGGATTAAATTAGTTGATTTTCTTTATATTCTAAAACATATCTTTCATATTTACACAAATTTAGAAATAGAAAGAATCATTAAAATGTAATTTTTCTTTCAAAATTATTAACCTAGTCTCTACACTGAAAACTTCATTTCACGTATAACGTAGAATTTGGGCCATACATCCTTTAGAAAAATATAAACATCATCTTTATATTACTTTCACTTTCTAATTTGTTATCATATCTTCAAAATAAAAAACTAAACCATAAATAACTTAGTTTATATGATGAAATCTTCATTCCACCTATTCTATAAGATTTGCGGTCATAGAAAAATAATCTTAACATCATCTCTCTATCTTTAAAAGAAAAGACTAAAAAACAACTAAATAGCTTAGTTGTATGATTAAAGTTTCATTTCATCTTACCACCATCTATATACTAACCCAAAAAAAACTACTTTATTGGACTCTAATTTTTTTATCATATTTAAAAACAAAAAAAACCCAAAAAAACTACTTTATTCGACTCTAATGTTTTTATCATATTTAAAAACAAAAAACAAAAAAAAATTAAAGCAACTTAGTTTTATGGTAAAAGCTTCATTCCACCTATGGAAGATGATACGATTTGGACTAACCCAAAAAAAATCATCTCCATATTAACATCATTATCTACTAACCCAAAAAAGCTACTCTATTTGACACTCGAATATTTCTTTTAATCATATCTTGAAAAAAGAAGATTTAAAATTAAAGTAACTTGGTTGTTATGGTATCATATCTTGAAAAAAGAAGATTTAAAATGAAAGTAACTTAGTTGTTATGGTATCATATCTTTAAAAAAGAAGACTAAAAAAAATCAAAAACTAAAGTACCTTAGTTTTTATGGTAAAAACTTCATTCCAGATTTAGTAAAAGAAAATCTTAACATCATTTCTATAAAAAAAACTACTTCATTTGACTTTAAACTTTCATTTTTAGCCATATCTTTAAAGAATAATTTCTATATATTCGCGCATGCACGGGAATTTGAAGTTTCTAATATATAGCGGATGCGTTTGTTCCCAAACCCCTTTTCAATGATGGAAGATGTATTATCAAAGTAACACGTAATGCAGATGATTTTTCTCATTTTTATTAGTTTTTTTTGGAGTAGACTTTCTATCTGACCATTTGCACCGATTGGACGACCAGCACTTTCGTTTCCGATGCTACTTCTAGGTTAGTCATTCACATGTTTATAAGTTAGCTTAAATTAATTAATTAATTAAATTATTAATTAACATATAAAATTAATTAATTTAATTATTTTGAATTTGTTTCAAATCTTCCTTGTGGCTCGCTTTAAAGTCATTCGGTTAGAACAAGGGTACCTAATTAATCAATTTAGCTAATTACAACTAGTTTTAGGTTATTCTTAATAATTATAAGTAGAGTAGAGGGAAATAATAATCTATCTATGCTAACACTATGATCAAGGACACCTAATTATTTTGTTTATATGAGTCCAATTAATTCCAAGGGTTCATTGTCAACTACAACCATGCCAAGGAAGAAATAATATACTAACTTGTTACCTCCAACATACCATATACACAAAATTAATCTTTCTAACTAGCATAACTAGTTTCATGTCTTCCTATAAGATACAACCAATAGTTAAGAAAGAAAAAATAATTTAATTTTTAGCTCCAACAAAACAATGTTATGATCCTCCTTAAAGGTGTAATGGGACAAAAGGGCCCATTAGAATCATAGTGGAGGTCACTTAATGTAAAGTGAACTAAGTGAACCCATATTATTACTCTAATGGACCCTACGACCCCTCACTACAACATTTAGAAAAATTAGAACAAATAAAAATATTCCTTGTGGCGTAAAAATATTTATGTCTTATTACATTTAATTACGTAAACATTTTCATTTTTTACTACGACTATACTAAAGAAAATGAATAATATACCTTGTTTACGACAACCATGACGAAAAAAATAAACCAAACAAAAGATTAATATATTCCCTAGTAGCTACAATCCTAGCTTGCAGGGCATTAGCGCTAAACTAATAGATTATTAAACATAAATTTGCAGGGAATTAGCGCTAAACTTAAAGAGATGGCGAGAGACTTCAATTCCTTCTGTATTTATCACATTTTCATAGAATTGAATATACAAACAAATTTCCTTTGAAAGGGGAGCCTTAAATGAGAATAAGAACAACAAAATACAAAGATATGGTATTTTATAAGAAAAAAGTGTTGAACTACCCCTTTTTTTAAGGAATTTTCAAAACCAAGGTTTGTAGGATGTCATAATTTTGGAGACAAATAATACATAATACTCTAAAGTTGAATATTGAATAGTAATGTAAAGAATGTAACATTAGAAGACAATAATTTGTTTAGAGCTTGGAAAAATAGTGCAAGAATGCCTGAAAAATGTATTTTGTCTTTCATGTATGAGAAATAAAATACCATTTTTTCTATGGAAAAAAAAACTACAACTATAACTAAAAAGCATTCATATTAGCTACATTAATGACAACGTATTCATTAATCTAAAATTCCAAAGTAGGAAAAATATTATAACATACATGATCTATACTTTACCTGATCTATACATACAAGGACTAACACTATTTAGAAAAAATGAAATCGAAATATCAAAACTTGATCTTTCGTTTATATGGGTATGTTATAAGAATATTCCCAACATCCCTCGTAATAATATCAAACTAAGGGCATACTTATAACTAGCAATTGCCCCAAGGAAGGTGCAATAGTACGCCGTGAAGGTAATTGTTAGTGGGTAATTTTAGCCTGTGAGCTCCATTTGAGCCTTCATTACAGTCTGTCAGTGTTCTGTGAAATATACTCGCAAAATGTCAGAAACAAATGCCCATCAGAAGTGCTGCTTGTGCTGCTTGTACCATCTCTGTGATTTTTGTCCACATATCATGTAAGTATCCCAATTAATAGCCCTAAAAGAACAATGCCATAGCTGTACACATCAGCAATCATCCAACAAGCCATCAGACAAAATTATAAGTAGTACCCACAAAGATAACGAAATTTGATTTTCGCATTAAATTTTAACCCCTGAACATTGTGACCGCACTTGGCAACGAGAGTGGAAATCTATTCATTGGGAAGACGATAAGATGAGAATAGCACATTTGTGTGAGACGTCTGTTATGCAGAAACTGAAATTTGGTAAAATAGGTATTATATGAGACTCCAGAGTACAAAATGCACCACAACTTCAAACCCAAGAAAAACAAATGACTAAAATTGGTTAATGAGATGGAAGAGTACCAATATGCATCAATAACTAAAAGGAAACCCAAACAAAAAGTTTAAAGAACATTAAAAGAGATTAATTCTAAATGTAAATGTAAATAGGTAAACATAACGATAGTTAGCAAAAGAGGTAGACCAAAGCAGATGAGACTGTTGTTTCTCATCCTATGTAATTTATTATTTATAATAACAAATAGGAAATTCTCCAAAGGCCTACATATAAAAGACATGCCTAGAAAGGAAGCCAAGGAAAATAAGGAGTCATTCGAGATGTGTGAGAATAGTTGAGCACGTTGCATACCAAAAAGTTGAACATTGCAACTGTATTTGACAATGTAAGGAGTCTTCAGTCAAGAACTGTAATAGAATTAGCAGATTTACCATTGCCAGTTCCAAGGCACATTTTGAGCGAGTAATTAGAGACAGTTAGTTACGACAATATAGCAAAAGATGGCAAGCAATGCTTTTGAGAAAAAAATTCCAACGAAGCACAACTCCATTAATAAACCCGATGCTGAAATACATAAAACCATAAAGAATGTATGCTGTGGAAGTACAGAACCAATACATATAATTCTCATTCGACCAATCACATGACAATGGGAAACAAACATAACATGACACACTCCAAATATAGGTAAACCATTGTGCTTCAGTAACTTGTTACAACATTTTCCGAGGCAGAAGGAGAAACAGAGTGAGACTGTTCCCATTCACCCAAAGGAGATTGGTCAACTCTGATGTCCTC
>LPNX011124360.1:7491-107219 GCA_001517045.1 Pseudotsuga menziesii
TTTCCGTTAACTACCTCCATCGAGTCACTAAAAATAGGTAAAGTAAAAGTTACTTTCACGAAATTACATGGTTTGCTAAGAATAGCAAATTCTTAACAAAAATATTTATCCAAAATGACCACTAACTAATAACTGATTTAGATCTTCTTTGATGCCTCTACAAGGAGAGATATTCCATCTAGGCTTCGAATCCTTTTCTTAGCTCTTTTGTCCTTTTTCTCCATGTCAATTAACCCTTTCTGCAAATCTTCATTTTCCTGTTGCAAGTGGTCAATAGTCTTCTCCAGCTTTGCACAGTACCTGTCAGCAACCCTTTTCCTGCTAAGGACTTCTTTAGAAATTTCTGACAGCTCCAAAAAATGCTTATGCATATCCTGCAATTTCTCTACCAGCTCTTTATTAACTTTGAATAATCCATCATTCATTTCTTGCAGGTGCTTCATGTGTTTCATGTATCTCTGAATACTTTCCTGTACATTCTCTTCATCCAATTTATGATCTCCAAAAGCATCTGCCTTTGCTGTATCTTCTTCTTGCTGCTTGGTAAGTCTGTCTTTAATTTCAGCAATTATTTCAACTAATTCAGACCTAGGATTTGTCTCTGCAGGTTTAGAAGAGGAGGAAGGATTGACAGTTCTCTTTCCTTTACCTTTACTGTTCTTTTCAACCATTTCTGTTTTTTCGCTAGAGGAAGAACTAATCACCAGAGCTTCCTGTTTGGACTCTAGTTTGGGGTTAAGCAGCTTTTTCATGTTCCATCTCAGCTTGTTAGTAGGTCTGGTTTGAGGCCTTTTATATGACCTTCTGTGTGAAGCTACCGTCTTCTTTTTCTTTTTCTTAGACTTGTCTGATTTTACCCTTGAGGTAGGAAAGTCTCCACATGTTTCTGTACTTGGATCTGTCTCAACAATCTGTTCATCCTCCAGTAAATAACCTTCATCTTCAGATAGTATGGTAAGAGGGCTCCTTGGTTTAGTTTGTAATTCCTCTTCATGAGTAGCAACTCCTTCTATATCAACAGTCCTAGTTTTCTCACCTTCTATATCAATAGCCCTAGTTTGCTCAGAATGTGCTACCGGTGGTGATTTCAAACAAGGTTGTACATTTTCACCTGCAAACAATGAGTACTTGGCTTTAGGGTACTCTGAAATCATTTTGAGCTGACTGTCATCCTTCACCTGTTTTGCTACCTGCTCTGTCACCTTCTTGGCTTTGACCTCATCTTTACTTGTAGATTTGACTGAATGACCTAGCTTTTTGATCATTACCTTCCCTTTGTCAGTCTGTCTCTTTGGTTGTTGGTATTCTTTGTTAGGATGAACATATGACCAAAACAAGAAGAAATCCCAATTCCTTCCCTTATGCTGCAACACTGTAGTGATGATTAGTTTAATGAGGCCATGGTGAAAAAGAGACTGAGAAGTGTGATCATCATGTGGCTTTATTTTACTTGAAATCTTCTGCAGGCTTTTTAAGAAAAAGAAAGGCAAGTTCATTTTTGAAACTCCTACCAAGTGCTGCAAGAACCTTAAATGATATTTAAAGACAAATGAATATCTTCCTTCACAGGTTACATAGCTTCGAAGTATCCTGATAGGCTCAATCCACTCCTTCCTGAAATTTTGAATGAGGATTCCCTTGCTCCAATAAGGATTCACATTAGGCAGTAAGTATCTTTGGGCTTCAAATTCAAAAGGTGATTTCTTAAACCAGTGTTCTCCTTCATTACTAATCTTAGTAGCTTCAGCTATCAACTCCACAGTCAGCTTGAATTTCAAAGCATCCATCATGATCATATCTTCTTTAAGTCCTTTGGCAAATTTGCAGGACACCTGAGTATTGAAACCATCAATTTTCTTGAAAAACCTCAACCAGCCTGCCTGCTCAAACAGTTATGCACAGTCAGGAAGCTGCTGAATCCAAGTTAGGTCTGTGGGCTCAGCTCTGTTGACCTTTCCACTTTTTCCACTTTTCCCCATACTCTCCTTTCAAAAGATAGAAATGATCTGGCTCAAGGTTTCAGAAATGTTTTGAAACTGGTTTGCTGTTGTTTGACCTCCTTCTCACTCTACTAGGTACCCCTGTACAGGCCTGCAATGTCAATTTTCCCCTATTTCCACCATACAATTTGCTTCATTGATAGATACACTGTGAAATCAGATCAAACATACGTGAAAACTGTCATATGCACAATAGTCTCTGCTTGATTTTCCAAACTGCACCATCAGGCAGAATATCAAACTGTTTGAGTACATAAGCCAATCCAATTCCTGGTTTTAGGGTTTAGGAAAAACAGTAGGATGTGTCTTCAAACATAAACTCCATCTTTATGACCAACTGGTTTGAAACCTTCAAAATGGCACTGCAATGTCTAGAGTGTTTCAAATGCGATGGAAAATAGTCAATGAATATGGATATTTTATATTAATGTTTCACTTGAATCCCTGCATCCAAAAGCATCAAGACAGCTTCATATTTTCAAACACAACATCACCCATAAGCTCATCGAATCAAGTTGGACTGTCAGTATGAAAAGAAGGAACAAATACACCAGTGTTTGCAAAATCTTTATCTTAGCCACAAACTATCACCAAATCCTGTACATACAGCCTACATTTCCTGCAGTCATTCGAGCATGATTCTCCCAGCAGATAATTTCACATATCATGACAATTCCACAGTCTTCAAACCACTCAAATAAATCAACAAAACAGCCTCTGTGTGAAAAATGAGCACAACCAGTAAATCTATAAATTTTATGAATGCTGTCTTCTGTAATGTCTGGTTTATATTTGCATTAGGTCAGAGACAAAACTCCTTTCAATCAGCTCCTTACAATCACCATGCATCATCACCAGAGTTTCGAATATATGGGAGAACAAATTATAAACTATCTGCCTTCAAATAGTCACTACAATTTCACAAGCTGAAAGCTTTAAATTCAAAGCCTCTTTACTGCTCTGTTCCTTCAAATTCTTTATCACAGCTCCTGGTGACTACTTTAGTGGTGGAAGATTTATCTTATGTCCCATTCTATCATCTTTAACAGCCAATTTCTTCAAATCACCAAGCAGCAAGAAAAACCCAAGTTTTGAGCTATACGGGTTTTATAGCAAGGTACCTACCAGTTTTTAAATTTCGTGGCTTAAGGCTTCGTCTTAAAGTGGCAACGGTCTCTCCTCAGGTGCACAAGTGTCTCCAGGTCATCTCCTCAACCGCAAATGAAAGAATTAAGAAGCCCTAACTTTCTGCTAGCGTTGCCAATGTTGTCTTCCTTCACAGGAACATAATCCAGTTTTTTAGCATTTTGATTCTCCTCCACGAACTCGCCTTCCTATAAAGATGCATGTGGAATGAAACATTTGACAGTTTAAGACGAGATTTGATGATCTTCTCAACTGATTCCACGTTTTTAGCAATGATGAATTTGCTTTGGCTGCGTGACTGATAACTGCTAGGATTCGTGTCTAAACTGCATTCACACGTGTTAAACACCTTGCAAAACCCAATCAATCACTTCCAGATGAAAGCCATGATGAAAAACTGCAAAAATATCTGAAAAACAAAGGGGCGTGATTTTCTTGTAGCGCGCCCTTTGTTAAATTTTCCACCAGCGCTACAAGAATATTTTCTAGGCCAATTTCTCGTGGTTTTGCAGCTTTTTGCTAAATTGTCGGAGTGTAAAGCATTGCTTGCCTTAGAAACAAGTTTTCTTTGTCTCTAAACATATTATTGATTCAACCTTTGAACATAGACCTTCTTTACCCCTTTTTAAAAAACTAAAAATACCACTAAAAATCAAATAAAACCTAAACAAAATGTGTTCAAAAAACTATTCAATCATTAATAGAATCTCTAAGGAGACCAAAACTGAAAAGTAAACCAAAAATTTAACTGAGGGTGATTGAAAAACAAACCAAAACTAGAGAAAATAAACCAAAAATGAAGGAAAAATTTACTGACTCAACAGATTCTACACTGAGTAGACACCATTACAATGATGATGGGAAATGTTGAAGGACAGGGCTATGCTGCATTTATCCCTGGATATGTGGCGTTGGCTTATCACCTACCAGAAGCCCGGGTTTTCTTGTCAGAGGATTGGCTGAAAAGAATCAAAATGGACCTCATGGAAACTCTTAGAAGCATGATGTTGCAGGGAAAGCATTATCGACACAGACCGACCAGTGAATATGATACAGCGAGCTTAAGCGCTCCCTACAGATTCATAGCCTTGATGCTGAATAGAATATTTGGGAGAGCTCATGGTAGACTCTTCAAATTTGAATGGATACCAATTATTTTTCATGTGGCAACTCAAGGCACAGTCTTCAATTGGGCCAGCATGGTGTCCAGTAGTATTTCTTCTTGCGTGACCTCAGCCTTGGAGGGAGAGTCCAAGAAAAGATCGGAGTTTTACATGAGTTCAATATTAGTAGATTGCATATTGTGCAACAGGATTTCCCCGGTCTCAGGTGCATCTGGGACAGGGAAAGGATGCCTGTTTATGCCGCTTATAGACCATTGTGGGCTCACTAATACCATAGCCATTATAGAGAGGTCTGTGAGCACTTCGGTATGCCTCTATACACACTCATTTTTCGGAAGGAGTGTGACTGTATGTCAGAAGAAGCCATGCAAGTGATAGGAGAATATGCGGATTATTTCTTAACTAAAAATGGCATGTACTTCTGGATGTTTGGAGGATCAAGAACACCTTCACTCCTGCCCAAATATGCAACCGATTATATAGTCCATAAGGAGGCAGTCAAACAAGTGTTCATAGATGGAATAGGCAGTTTTCTGTTCGAACATAAGAAGACTTCCTACCCTCCTTTTCCATTCAAGCTAGGAAGCCATAAATTCACCAAGGTAAAACAAGCTGCTGAATTCATAGAGGAGCTGGAGAAGTTCCATTTCGGGGAGATGCCCTTCCGCAGAAATGACACCCAAGGCAAGGTTATTGAGCATTGCAAAGAACACAAGGTGCACTTCAAGTACACCCACAATTTTGATAAGGATGAATCGGTCTTCCGAAACACCCCAAACGTGACAATGCTAATGAGAAGATTCAAGAAAAAGATCACCACCAAAGGTGGAAAAGGAGATGAACAGGCAAAGGCTGAAGAAGAAGCAAAAAAGAGAAATGAAGAAGCCCAGAGGTTGGAAAAAGAAGCTGCAGAAAGGCTTCATTCAGAAGAAGAAAGAAGAGCTGCTCAGGAAGCAATAGAGAAACCAGAGGAAGCGGCTAGAAAAGAAACAGAGGAAGCAAAGAGAAAGTTCAATGAGGAGCTTCAAAATCAAGAAGCTAAAAGAATAAAGTTGACACAGCAGTCAACTTCTGAAATAGCAGCAGGACAGACTCAGGAGGTGGAGAACCCTGAGGTACAGATCCCTCAAGTACCTGCTACCAGCATACCAAGGGTTCCCACGCTCATGCTGGTCCCATTTGTGCAGGAAAGGGAAAGGAAATCCCTAATTTCAACACTGTGTTTTATGATAGAGCAATGAAAAGAATAATCAAGAGGACAGAAAGGAAAGTTGAAGCGGGAGATCTACCAGGAAAGATGATAACAGATATGGTGGTGATGCTAGGAACAGACCAGGATCCTAGGTTCACGCTGAGAGCCAGGGCTGCAATGATCGATGCCTCAGAAGATAACATAAACAAGGTGATGATCGAACTAGAGTCATCTAAGAAGACCACCACTCAGCTAAAAGATACCTTAAGGAAAGAGAGAGAGGAAGGAAACAGGTTGAAACAGAATTTTGAACACTTATAGAGGGAGATGAAGACTACTGAGGCTGAGTTGCAGATCCTACATGAAGAACGCCTTGAGCAAGTGCAAGCAGAAGATCAAGAGTTGAAGAAGGAGAAAGAGCAGTTACAGGCAAAGGTGGAGGACCTAGAAGACCAACTGAAGATCCTCCTGCAGGAAAACAATATGCACACTCAAGAGCTGAGAAAGGAACATTAGGAGCAGATCTCTGCTTTGAACACTGCTTTGGAAATAGCAAGAGAAAAGCAGGTCGATCTTCAGCCTCTCAAGTAGCATGTATTGACCCAGAAAACCAAGATGTTGCAGCTACAGACTACTGTTGAAGAAGAAAGGTGTAAAGTGCTTCAGATCGACAGCTGTTTGGAGGAGATTCTGGAAACTGCATCCTACTTTGTAGACAGTTCCCAGGATTTCCTAGAGGTCCAGACTGTATGAATGGCAAGGTTGGAGAACAACGAGGAAACCCCGGTGGAGCTACCGGCAAAAGACCAGTAGGCCCTCAAACAGGACTATAACCTAGTGGAGTTTGCTATTAATGCCACTGAAGATTTCAAGAAGGCAGTGAAGAAAACAAAGGAATTATGCACCGAATTCTTCAGAAGACTTCTCAATACATTCAACCAGTTCCAGATAAAAGTGGAGGAGAAGCTTGAAGATTTTCCAGTTCACGATGCCTTTGTAGAGCTATTACAGAAGAGATTCCAGGAGGAAGAAGCTAAGGTGCATGATATCAGAGCCATGGATGATCTGATCTTGAGAAGCCAAGTAGATCACCTAGCTATCAGTATACTGCTTCTTTAAGATCAGCTCCATTTGAGTATGACCAGGGTCGAGGCTATCAAGAAACAAGCTGAGAAATTTGAGACAAATATTCATTTTTTAGAACCTTGTACTTTTGAAGGCATCGCTAATGAGGCTGTAGCATGGAGGAAGTTTCTGGATAGTCAAGTGGGCCCTTCTTCATGAAGGGCCGGTTATTATTATAATTTGTAACTAATTTTTGTAAAACATTTAAGAAAAGTAGAACGTTGGGAGACAAGAGGTTGGGAAGCCCAAAGGCCACTTTGGGCAGCCCAACACTCTAACCTTTTTTGTATAAATGTAAAAGACTTAGAGGAAAGAGGGGCTTTTTCCCAGTGAGACTGGTGAAGACATATTGTAAGAAGAACTATTTCCTTTTGCAATAAAAAATTACAGTTTGCCTATTGGAGAGAGCTTAGTGGAATATTCAAATGTTGTGCTATGGATTTGTTGAAGAGAAACTATTTCATTTTGAGCTTTATGTCCATTAACTGTGAGACCATTCTAACTCATTGAACCTATCTTCTTGTATGAATGATTTCCGGTTTATTTCATGAATATTTCCACTATGAGTGATGTATGCTGCTTAATAAACAATTGGCTATCTGATTGTTGAAATACCTTTAATCTTTCATGTGTTATAGAGAAAATATCAGCTACCTGTAATTTCTGTTTGTAATGCATGAATAATACACATTACTCATAAAATAAATCATATTTTGGCTCCCCGGGGATAGGTACATATAGAGTTAGATAGATAGTTAGTTTCATTTCTGCATATGTGATTTTGATGCCTGTGAGCCTAAGACGAGAGGTAAGAACCTGCGCATCACATTGTGATGCTCCCCACATCCTCATCATCTTGCATTTTTAGTTAAGCATTTGCATTTGCATACTTTAAGTCCAAAAAAAAAAAACTCAGTGGACCGGGCCGCAACCGGTAAAGCCATTGTTTTGTTACTTGACCTACGGTGGCCGGACCGCAAACCGGACGGATTCCCTATACCAAACGGTCAACGGGCTAGTTGGGAACGTTGATTGGGGAGAATCATTCACTGTTGTCGCCTGCGAATTTCCAGGCCCCAACAAAATTGGCGCTAGAAGGAGGGCCGCCAATGCATGGTTGGTCGTGGAAAGTTGTTTTTCCTAAGACTACCTTACCAGCAGATATTTGAAGCTTGTAACCTGACCCAAGTACTTATAGGTTTCGGTTATACCTTTGAAGTAAGAATACCTTTTCTCATCCTGCGTTGTTCTTTGCTCAGACTCTTGTTCTTGTAGTTGTGCCTAGGGCTGGAATCAATGTAAATCAGCCCAACCCATTACCAGAATGGAGAGCAAGGTCTCCCTTGAACCTCACACCGCCTATGCATAACTTAAATCAAGGCTTTAACAAGCTGTTGCCTAGGTTTGACCCCGAAGAAAGGATTTCTGTAGACGACCACCTGCAAAGTTTTTATCTAGCATTAGAAGGGCTAAGGGCTGGGGAATATGAAGATGTGGTCTGTAGACTGTTCCCTCACACCCTGAAAGGAGCAGCAGCATCCTGGTATTTCAATCTCCCTACAAATTCTATTCCTGATTGGGACACCTTCGAGAAGGTTTTCAGAAGTAAATACACCACCCAAAAAACACATGCCTCATTAATGAAAGGTCTTGGTTTGTTAAGAAAAGAGAATAATGAGAAAGTATGTAGTTTCACTCAAAGATTTTCAATATACCTAAAGAACTTTTCTGAAACTGACATACCTTCAGAAAAGGTTTTAATTGAGTATTTTACCTCAGCCTTAGGGCCCGAGCTGGCCATGTTTGCCAAGATGAAAGCCAAACCCACATTGGTAGAGACTTATGAAGAGGACGAAAGAGTAGAGGCTGAGAGGGAAAGTGTAGAAGAGTACCCTGACTTACCTAAAGAGAAGACTACTGGGATAAAATCTTTACTGTTTTCTAAACCGAAAGAGGATTACTCACATGAGTATCAGGGAATGCTGAAAATGATGCAGAAGTTGTCTAACCAAATAATTGACCTGGAGAAAGAAAGGGATATTCAGAAAACTTATGAGCCCCATTACCCGAAAAGAGAGGATAACAACCAATGGAAAATCCTGTCCCCAAAGTTAGCCTCAATAAATATAACAGAAATCGGGGGGGATAATTTCTGTACGTTTCACCAGCAACCTCACTCTGAGAAAAAGTGCCCTCAATGGTTGAATTCAATGTCTTTGGTAATGCATAAGTTGCTGAACCCTAAATTGGCTGAAGACAGTGGTGAAAAAGGAAGAAAAGAACAGACCATAGAGAAGCAAGATGATGATAAAATGTTCTTATGGAATGGGGCTTCACTGTTTAACACAGAAGAAAATGCTCTCAAGTCTCAATGTACGCCTACATCCACAAAAGATGAGAACATAGCAATTAAGGACAATGCAATACTTCTAAAGGTTATAGAATTGCAAGAGAAAGTTGAGAGGCAGGTAGATGTGAATGATAAGAATGATATGCCTAAAGCCATCACTTGCAAACAGGAAACAAGGCCATTTGTTGAGCCTGCCAAACCTGTGGAAGATGATGAGGAAATAAAAGCTGACGAACTTAAAGAGGAGATGCCTACAAAAGATCAACCCGTGGAAGAAAAGATCGAATTGATTAAGACAAATAAAACCAGTGCTCCACCTTTCCTGGTGACTCTTGAAATTTTGAATCATAAGGTGCATAATTGTTTGGTGGACGCTGGGTCATCGATGAATGTTATGTCTCTGGCAGTTTGTAAAAAACTTAATGGGAAACTAAAACCTACTATTTGGGATGTCACTCAACTAGACAAGACTAGTGTCAAAGTAGTGGGGGAGATGGAAAATGTCCTGATTCGATTGTCTGCAAATGAAAGGATATGTCATTACATTGATATTGTAGTAGCAGACATACCTGATGGCTATGGAATGATCCTAAATGGAGATTGGACAGCAAGACTGAATGGGTACTTTGCTTCAGATTGGTCACACTTGTGATTACCTCAGAAGGGCAGCCCAAACCTGATTAAGATTCTAAGAGAGCCCTATATGAAGTACAATGTCACTAAGCTGGGAAAGGGAAATGAATCTGCAGATTCTGTCCTTGGGAATTATCTGACTGAGCTTGAATTAAGACATCTTACTTCAAGAAAGGCTAGTTATATGACTAAGACTCAGCCTGAGCTCCTTCAACTTCCTCAGGCTGTAAGAAATGATTATAGAATAGTAGACATGGGTTCAGTTTCAAAAACAGCACAGCTAGATCATGGTTAAACTACTCATTTCTATTATTCAGCCCATCCTTTAACTCCTCATGATTAAACATTTTCAGTGGTGGGCAATAATTTTCTTTTCTTTGTTTTGTAGATAAATAAACTGTTTTGTGTTCTTTAATGATTGGATGCTTTTTCTTTTGATTATTTGATTTGTTGTTGTGTTCCTTTATTGCTTGCTAGCATTTCTTTTGGTTTTGAATAAAGAGGCAAACTTTTGGTTGCAATGGAAACATCAGGGTTCTTTATTAACTGAAATCTTGAGCGAAATATTGTGCTTTAAAAGTATAGAATGTCTTCTAGTAGCAGTGTTCCTAACTGGAAAAGCATTCAATGAAGTCTTACTTAACCCCTGTAAATAACTCGGAAGTAAAAGAGGTCTGGAATACTATTTAGAGGCTCCATCCATTTCACATCTTAAATATCCAAGGGGGTGACAGCAAAGACCCACGGAAAGAAGTGGAGTAAAAATAGTATGTCACTTATAAATGATCCCATGTCATATATTCAGAAAATCAAAATAGCTATCAAGAGTCAAAACTCCTTGAAGAAAAACAATACATGTCAAAGCAAAATATCAAAACATGAAGTACTGAATGGCCACAAGATCCTCTCCGTCCGTGAACTGAAATATGAAGTACGTTGTTCACACAAAAGGACACTATGGGATAGAGGATACTGAATTAAAATTTAGTAAGAAAGGCCTGCAGGAGGACTCATATCGAGAGAACTGAAGTTCAAAAGGCACAAAAGTGCAGTTGGCATGGGAATGAGGAACGAAAGGATAATACTGTTTACCCTCTGTTACAATCCTGTGGTGTCTAAGCTGTAAACTACCTGAGGACAAGAAAAATAAACCTCGCTTATTTGGCCTCAAAAGAGTTATTCAGACTTGCAATATTTCTGATGTTACCATTTCCCAAAGAATAGACTACTTCTCAATGGTTTGAATGCTTAAGTTGGCCAGCCCTGGGATAAAGACATCTAGAAGATTTCAACTATTATTCAGACGGTCTTGCTTTGGGAAAGAGTTAATTCAGAAATATGGGGTTCACCAGGTAGTCACCAATTGTTGCAGCTGCAACAATTTCCCAAAATTCTAAAAAAATTTGGGACCCTCCTTTGCTTGAATTAGTTGGTTTTTCTTCTTGGAATTGGTCTAAGAAATTTCAGAAGGACTTTGATTATGCTTGGATTGAGCTACCCATTGTTTTGATTCTGATTGCTTGAAGTAATCCACTATTTGACCTAGCTTTATTGCTGCCCTTAAGCGCATTTGAAACATGTTTGAATCGAAATTTTTGTTGTTTTAGTCTTCCGCCGTTGCGGATTGAAGTCCACTTCCGCCTGCCGATCGTTTGTTTCTTATGTCGGATGCCCTTTTGTTTTGAAGTCGGGAGCTTTTACGATATTTTCTTCCACCGTTGCAGATGGTTTTAAACTTTCATCCTCTGACATTTGATCTTTCATTTGTTACCCGATGTATAACTGGAGTGGAAACTTTTACGATTTTTTCTACTGCCATTGCGGATGGGTCTTGGTTTTCATTGTCCGATTCGAAAACCTTCCGACGTCCGATCTTATGTTTTTCCCACCATGCATGTCTCCACGGCTGGGTCTACGCTTCAGCCATCTGTCGTTGCGGAAGGAAGACCACTTCCGACCTCTGATAGAAAGCCCTTTGATGTCTGATTTTCTCCTCGCATGTGTAAGCAAATAATATATACGAGGACGGCGTTTTGGTTTTCTATTGTTATTTTTCGTCGCCGAAGCACTATTGCCATTGAGATGTCGTTGTCTTGAGCCGGTGAAGGACCCTGTGGTCAGTGTACCTGTATCCAGGTGGCAGTCATGAGGCTTACCAAACCTCTTCATGCTGAATACGTCAGTGCCAGGTTGGTTTATTCACCTTCTCCCGTTCCTTTTGAAGCATGGGTTAAGGATTGAGGCAGTTAGTCTTAGTTACGATGGTTTCCTTCACCCCGTTAGGTATATGCGTATGTAATGAGGGGGGGTTTATTTTGACTGCTAGGATGTGCATTTTTGACCTACGAAGCAATTATTCACCCGCGGCTGTTGGTGCGCAACCTTGCGCGTGGTTGGTGGGGGTTTGGTGCAGGCGGCCATTACGCCGCCTGCACTAAGACGCCCTGTGTATGATAATGAGGTGCAGAGGGAGGTTTTGTTGGGATTTTTCTATAGTTTTTGTGGTTCCTCCTTTCGTTCGAGGTCCATATTTCCCATTTTCTCGAACCCTAGCCTATGTTGCTCGCGCTGTCCCAAGCAGTCCATTTGGGCTCAGTCGTTAGAAACCCTAGTCGGTTAGAAGGAATTTTATGCCGCTTTTGTAGTTCGTTAACTGAAAACAGCGTGGTTAGTGATTTTGATGGAAGCGTCATGTGCAGAAAAGTGATAATAATACCCGCCAAGAGTGAAATGTGTATTCGGCCTAATGTAATTTTTCTCCCATGAACTGCATGAGTCCTTGTCGATTCTAGTCCGGCTAGGCTATTCATTGTTAAAATGTTTGTTATTATAAAAGAAATGTGTATTCGGCCTAATGTAATTTTTCTCCCATGAACTGCATGAGTCCTTGTCGATTCTAGTCCGGCTAGGCTATTCATTGTTAAAATGTTTGTTATTATAAAACGCAGGAGTCTCTCACAAGCATACTACATATAACTACTCTCAATTATCTCCTTTGTTGAATATACACAGACTAAACTGCTGAACACTGCACATTGCATTTTAATGGTTCTGATGGTTAAGGTATTTTTAGGCTGTACATGCATGCATTTTCTTCCCCGCTTGCTATCACATTAGACACAGGAAAATGACACATTGCATATGGATGAAGTTTATTGTAGTCTAGAAGATGGTTGATGAAATAATTTAATATCATACAACAATGCTTTGTATCATGCTAAGATATAGATGAGATCACTAAAAATGTGCATTTGGTTGTAATAGTCCTGTTAGTTAGGCCAGTCAGGTTATGCAAGATTATATCTTAGTTTCATCAACTAGTGGCTGAAATAGTACACATAGAAAGAATAAAATGTTGCAAAGTGTCTGGTGAATGTCTACAACTTGAATTTACCAATATTACAATGTTATATATGGCAGGAAGAATTCGAATCCACCATGTCCAAGAGACAGAAGAAGAAGGCCCCTATGGTCGAAGAAGGACCAGAAGTAGAAGAGGTCACAAAGACCGAGTACATATATGAATACACTCAATGTGTTTCTGGTGTGGAACCCGAGTACAAATGGGGTGAAGTATATAGATTGATTTCCCGCAAGGAGGTTCCTGACATGGGCCTCCAAGAAGAATCCGTCTATGCTAACATAGAGAAATCTTCTCTCATGAAAGTTGTAACTAGACCAGAGTTGTTCCCATGCTCTGAGGTAATTGGATGGATTCTACCCCGAGTAGACACCACTACAATGATCATGGGAAATGTTGAAGGATAGGGTTATGCTGCAATTAGCCCTAGATATGTGGCGTTGGCTTATCACCTACCAAAAGCCCAGGTTTTCTTGTCAGGGGATTGGCTGAAAAGAATCAAAATGGACCCGGTGGAAACTCTTAGAAGAATGATGTTGCAGGGAAATCATTATCGACACAGATCGACCAATGAATATGATACAACGAGCTTAAGGGATCCCTACAGATTCATAGCCTTGATGTTCAACAGAATATTTGGGAGAGCTCATGGCAGACTCTTCATATTTGAATGGATACCAATTATTTTTCATGTGGCAACTCAAGGCCCAGTCTTCAATTGGGCTAGCATGGTGTCCAATAGTCTTTCTTATTGTGTGACCTCAGCCTTGGAGGGAGAGTCCAAGAAAAGATCAGAGTTTTACATGAGTTCAATATTAGTAGACTGCATATTGTGCAACCAGGATTTCCCCGGTCTCAGGTGCATCTGGGACAGGGAAAGGATGCCTATTTATGCTTCTTATAGACCATTGTGGCCTCACCAGTACCATAGCCATTACATAGAGGTCTGTGAGCACTTCATTATTCCTCTGTACACACTCATTTTCCGGAAGGAGTGTGACTGTATCTCGGAAGAAGCGATGCAAGTGATAGGAGAATATGCGGATTATTTCTTAACTGAAAATGGCATGTACTTCCAGATGTTTGGAGGATCAAGAACACCTTCACTACTGCCCAAATATGCAACGGATTACATAGTCCACAAGGAGGCAGTCAGACAAGTGTTCATAGATGGAATAGGCAGTTTTCTGTTCGAACATAAGAAGACTTCCTGCCCTCCTTTTCCATTCAAGCTAGGAAGCTATAAATTCACCAAGGTAAAACAAGCTGCTGAATTCATATAGGAGCTAAAGAAGTTCCATTTTGGGGAGATGCCCTTCCGCAGAAATGACACCCAAGGCAAGGTTATTGAGCATTGCAAAGAACACAAGGTGCACTTCAAGTACACCGACCATTTTTATAAGGACGAATCGGTCTTCCGAAACGCCCCAAACATGACAATGCTAATGAGAAGATTCAAGAAAAAGATCGCCACCAAAGGTGGAAAAGGGGACGAACAGGAAAAGGATGAAGAAGAAGCAAAAAAGCGAAATGAAGAATCCCAGAGGTTGGAAAAAGAAGCTGCAGAGAGGCTTCATTCATAAGAATAAAGAAGAGCTGCTCAGGAAGCAATAGAGAAATCAGAGGAAGCAGCTAGAAAAGAAATAGAGGAAGCAAAGAGAAAGCTCAATAAGGAGCTTCAAAAGCAATAAGCTGAAAGAATAAAGTTGACACAGCAGTCAGCTTCTGAAACAATAGCAGGATAGACTCAGGAGGTGGAGAACCCCGAGGTACAGATCCCTCAAGTACCTGCTACTAGCATACCAAGGGTTCCCACGCTCATGCTGGTCCCATTTGTGGAGGAAAAGGGAAAGGAAATCCCTGATTTCAACACTGTGTTTTATGATAGAGCAACGAAAAGAATAATCAAGAGGAGAGAAAGGAAAGTTGAAGCGGGATATCTACCAGGAAAGATGATAATAGATATGGCGGTGTTGCTAGGAACATACCAGGATCCTAGGTTCACACTGAGAGTCGGGGCTGCAATGATCGATGCCTCAGAAGATAACATAAACAAGGTGATGATCGAACTGGAGTCATCTAAGAAGACCTCTGCCCAGCTAAAAGATACCTTAAGGAAAGAGAGAGAGGAAGGAAACAGGTTGAAACAGAAATTTGAACACTTACAGAGGGAGATGAAGACTACTGAGGCTGAGTTGCAGATCCTACATCAAGAACGCCTTGAGAAAGTGCAAGCAGAAGATCAAGAGTTGAAGAAGGAGAAGGAGAAGTTACTGGCAAAGGTGGAGGACCTAGAAGGCCAGCTGAAGATCCTCCTGCAGGTAAACGATATGCACACTCAAGAGCTGAGAAAGGAACATCAGGAGAAGATCTATGCTTTGAAAATTGGTTTGGAAATAGCAAGAGAATAGCAGGTTGATCTTCAGCCTCTCAAGAAGCATGTATTGACCCAAAAAACCAAGATGTTGCAGCTGCAGACTGCTGTTGAAGAAGAAAGGTGTAAAGTGCTTCAGATCGACGGCCGTTTGAAGGAGATTCTGGAAACTACATCCTACTTTGTGGATAGGTCCTAGGACATCCTAGATGTCCTGACTGTACGAATGGCAAGGTTGGAGAACAACGAGGAAACCCCAGCGGAGCTATCGGCAAAAGACCAGCAGGCCCTCAAACAGGACTATAACCTAGTGGAGTTTTCTATTAATGCCACTGAAGATTTCAAGAAGGTAGTGAAGAAGACAAACGGATTATGCACCGAATTCTTCAGAATACTTCTCAATATATTCAACCGGTGCCAGATAAAAGCGGAGGATAAGCTTGAATCTTTTCCAGATCACGATGCCTTTGTAGAGCTATTACAGAACAGATTCTAGGAGGAAGAAGCTAAGGTGCAGGATATCAGAGCCATGGATGATCTGATCTTGAGAATCCAAGTAGATCACCCAGCGATCAGTATACTGCTTCTTGAAGATCTGCTGCGTTTGAGTATGACCAGGGTCGAGGCTATCAAGAAACAAGCTGAGAAATTTGAGATAAATATTCAGTTTTTCGAACCTTGTACTTTTGAAGGAATCGCTAATGAGGCTGCAGCGTGGAGGAAGTTTCTGGATAGTCAAGTGGGCCCTTCTTCATGAAGGGTCAGTTATTATTATAATTTGTAACTAATTTTTGTAAAACATTTAAGTTAAATAGAATGTTGGGAGACAAGAGGTTGGGAAGCCCAAAAGCCACTTTGGGTAGCCCAACAGTCTAACCTTTTTTGTATAAATGTAAAAGACTTAGAGGAAAGAGGGGATTTTTCCCAGTGAGACTGGTGAAGACATATTGTAAGAAGAACTATTTCCTTTTGCAATAAAAAATTACAGTTTGCCTATTGGAGAAAGCTTAGTGGAATATTCAAATGTTGTGCTATGGATTTGATGAAGAGGAACTATTTTGTTTTCAGCTTTATGTCCATTAACTGTGAGACCATTCTAACTCATTGAACCTATGTTCTTGTATGAATGATTTCTGGTTTATTTCATGAAGATTTCCACTATGAGTGATGTATGCTGCTTAATAAACAATTGGCTATCTGATTGTTGAAATACCTTTAATGTTTCATGTGTTATAGAGAAAATATCAGCTACCTGTAATTTCTGTTTGTAATGCATGAATAATACACATTACTCATAAAATAAATCATATTTTGGTTCGCCGAGGATAGGTGCAGATAGAGTTAGATATATAGTTAGTTTCATTTCTGCATATGTGATTTTGATGCCTGTGAGCCTAAGACGAGAGGTAAGAACCTGCGCATCACATTGTGACGCTCCCCGCATCCTCATCATCCTGCATTTTTAATTAAGCATTTGCATTTGCATACTTTAAGTCAAAAAATACAAAAACTTGGTGGACCGGGCCACAACCGTTAAAGCCATTGTTTTGTTACTTGACCTATGGTGGCCGGACCGCAAACCGGATGGATTCCCTATACCAAACAGTCAACGGGCTAGTTGGGAACGTTGATTGGGGAGAATCCTTCACTGTTGTCACCTGTGAATTTCCAGGCCCCAACAGGATCAATCCAAATACCATCCTTGGAGAATACGAATCCTACGAGACATCCCGTTTGAACACAAAAAACACATTTCTGTGGGTTCAACTATATCTTGTAATGACGACATCTCAAGAGAATGTCTCGAAGATGTCGAATATGGTATTCCTATAGCTGTGAATGCATAGGGAGATCATCGAGGTAAGGCTCCACAATGTTCTTAATGTTGTGAAATGCATAGGACATGGCATGCTGGAATGTGGCCCCAGCGTTCTTAAGTCCAAAGGTAACTTCCTGTAGGAAAAGGTTCCCCGCAGGCATATAAATGTCATTTTATGCTGATCGGAGGTCAATATCTCACTCTGATTTTAGCTGGGAAAGCCATCCATAAATGAGAATATGACACTCCCAACAAATTTATTGATAATCTGATCGATGTTTGGAGTCAGAAAGTTGTCCTTGGGACAAGCCTTATTCAAATCTCGAAAATCGATACAAACTCGAATAGTTCCCTGCTTTTTGTTCACGGGAACGATATTCGATACCCATTCCGTCAGGGGTATAGGATAGATGAATCCTACCTTGAGAAGTTTTTCAGCTTCAGCTTTGATAGCCATAGCCTTTCGCGGATGGACTTGTCTCAATTTCTTCCTAACCGGTATGGCTGTAGGATAGGTTTTGATCTTGTGGACTACAATGGATGAATTTATCCCAGGAATATCTTCATAGGACTAGGAAAAAATATCTCGGAATTCTTTAAAAAGTGATTTATACTCTTCGGTTTCATCTATTAAACAATTTTTCCCTATGTGAACATGTTCAATAGTTCCAGACTTGACTAATATGTCAATTGGAACTGTTTTGGTAATCTTGCATAAATTGCCTTGAGACTTAGAATCTTGCAACAAGACAGTTGTTTGTGGATTGTCGACAATATTAGCACCCAAGAGAGATACAAAATCATTATCAACCGAACTGGTATTGGGAAGGAATGAAGATCTGTGATGGTGATCCTCCCATATGGATGTTCTTGTATTTATAATCTCTATAATAGACTCGTCCGATGGAAAATTCTGGGAGAGATAATCCAGAGTAAGAAGCTAATGTTATAACCAGTAGGGAAGGTGGTAAGGATCCAAAGCCACTAGATGAAGATCATCCATAGGAGCATCGGAAACAAATTTGATGGCATCATAAACTGCTTCATGCGGGATGAGGGAGGATGTCTCAACAACTTGTTTACCCTTAGGATCATAATTAAATGAAAATATCATATTGACTATTGTTGTTTCTGTGCTAGAATAAGTTGACGAAAACACACCCATGAGGGCGGAGTATTTCAACATCCCTACGCTAATCGACTAGTAAGGAGGAGGGGATTGACCTAGAAAACGGATATTATTCACTGTAGGAGTGGTAACATCCGACGTATAGAAATCAAGTTGATCAATTATTTCAATTTTTCCCAAATGCGCAAACTGGAGGGTTCTAAATACCGTCGAAGCGACATCGGTCATAGCATAAAACTAGATTCTTCGTAAGAGAAGATTGTAGTCTAACGGGGCATACACTACTTCCACCTGAATGGAAATAGTTTTTCCACCAGCTCAACTAAAAGGGTTGGCATGAGACCATAGGGATGGAAACCTCTTCCATCAAAATCTTTTATTGTTGTCGGTGATTTTACAAGCTTGGGAGAGCCAATGGATTTCCAATAGGACAAAGACAAAACAGAGGCTGAAGCACCTTCATCTAGAATAGTCCTAAAGACCTTTGTCCCAACTACTCTAGTTATGACTTGAAAATCTAGTTGGTGAGGTAATATAGGTTTAAGGTTCTCTGGATTAAAATGAATCAGATTTGTGTCACTTGGGTCTATGGCTCCCAAAGCAGTTAACAAGTTTTTGCATTGTGTGGGACAACTTTGGAGCACTTCTAAGGTAGACATTGCACATGGTGCTTGAGCTAGGTCTTCTACAACATTGTAGAACTATGCAGCTCAGGAATTAGGGTTAAAAAAATCCTTCGTAATATTACTCTTGGGTGGACGCAAAATCATGTCGATATTAGGCTTCTCGATCGCTAGGGGACCATTAGATGAGAATGCGGGAGAACCAATAGAAGGAGCTTTATCAGGATAATGTTTCTCAATTTTATTCTCCTTCGGTGTGTCTTATGACTAACTTCGAGTTGCTATATTAATAGTTTATGATGGTATCACTTGAATTTCCTTTGTGGAACTATAATTTCCCTGGTTAGACATGTGGTCTACTAGTTGTTGTTGAGAAGGAAAACGATCAGTGTGAACTATCGGTGCGGGGTTACTCTTTAAAAACTTATTAATTTCATCATGTTGAGGACACTCTTTTGGGAAATGATCACCACCACACAATAGGAAGGGATACTTAGCTTTCCTTTTCCTTTATTGTCATTCTTCGGGGCCATAGGTTTGGGGTTTTTCCTGTTGGTTTCTAGGTTTCTTGTTTTTACCTTTTCCTTTTTTCTTATTACTGAATGATTGCGTACTTTGAATAGCACTCACCTCAGCAGAAACCGTAGGGTTGGAAGGAGCAAGAGTAGAAGGATTGGGTTTTTTGATAGCTTTAATTGCTAACGGAGGCTGGATTGAACCGATAACCCTATCAACGGGATTTTTTGCAAGTGGCTTAGCCGAGCTAGTGATGGGTAGAGGAGCTTGAGGAATAAGGTCATACAAATTTCTAGACTAGGAATAGACCAAGTCTAGATACTGTGCATGAGTAATGGATTTCTCTTCAATAACAACACCCCCGATAGCCACATCTCAGGCAATGGGTGGCAACAAAGATTCCGTAAACCAATCATCCAAGAGTTGGTCTAGGATAGGAGCTTTAATGAGCTGTCTCCACCTTCTCCACTCATGAATATGATATGAAATGTGCATGGCGATGTTTTGATGTAGAGCGGTTAAAAGTTCTATACCCGTTTTGTATCGAATAGGTAGCTGAAAGCGTGTGGGGAAAACAGTTACCAACGCACTAAAATACACAAACAAGTGTCATGGAAGTTCGATGTACCACTTCATGGCCATGCCAGTCAAAGTGCACTGGAAGAGTCTTAATCAAGTAGAATCATCCATCAAGGAATTAGATGAACACCATAGATGGAAAGTCATAACATGATTTTTGGGATCATCTCCCTATTTTCCATCGAATTTTAGGATATCTGATGGTAACTTGAATGGGATGGGGGGCCACATGAGATTGTGTTGAATGGGTTCATTAATCAACTTGGACAAATTAGTTAAGTCCAAAGTTGTTAATAAAGGTAACTAATGATTTGATTCAACATACTAGTAATACTAATAAGGCATGTAATCACCAATAGGACCGTAAGTGGATTAGTACAAAGGCTATTGAAAGGGTTGATGAGTTGATGAACCTCTGGAAGATGGAACTCTAGGGTTAGGGCTTCCAGGACCACCAAGGATGTTAGGAGTATTAGGAGGAGGACCACTAGGACAACCCGGACTACCAGGGGGAGGACCACCAGGACCTCCAGGTCCACTAGGAGGCGGACCGCCAGGACCTCCAGGACCACCAGGGGGAGGACCACCAAGACCTCTAGGACCAGCAGGGGGAGGACCACCAGGACCTCCAGGACCACCATCCCCCCTGAGGGGAGGGACTCCATAAGGTGGCCCTTCAAAACCCCCAAGACCACCAGGACTTACAGGGGGAGGACCTCCATAAGGTGTCCCTACGACACCTCCAACTGTATGAATAGGTATTCCTCCCAATGCTGGCATGTAGGACCAGTTGGGTTTCCCCCATGGAGTAAAAGTGTTTCCAGGATATGGAATTCCAATGTATGACATGCCCATAGGGGTAGGTTGATAATTCACATTTCCTACAGATACTTGATTTTTTGGGTAACCATACCCCCACAGGAATAGACCAAGTCTAGATACTGTGCATGAGTAATGGCTTTCTCTTCAATAACAACACCCCCGATAGCCACATCTCAGGAAATGGGTGGCAACAAAGATTCCGTAAACCAATCAGCCAAGAGTTGGTCTAGGATAGGAGCTTTAATGAGCTGTCTCCACCTTCTCCACTCATGAATATGATATGAAATGTGCATGGCGATGTTTTGATGTAGAGAGGTTAAAAGCTCTATACCCATTTTGTATCGAATAGGTAGCTGAAAGCATGTGGGGAAAACAGTTACCAACGCACTAAAATACACAAACAAGTGTCATGGAAGTTCGATGTACCACTTCATGGCCATGCCAGTCAAAGTGCACTGGAAGAGTCTTAATCAAGTAGAATCATCCATCAAGGAATTAGATGAACACCATAGATGGAAAGTCATAACATGATTTTTGGGATCATCTCCCTATTTTCCATCGAATTTTAGGATATCTGATGGTAACTTGAATGGGATGGGGGGCCACATGAGATTGTGTTGAATGGGTTCATTAATCAACTTGGACAAATTAGGTAAGTCCAAAGTTGTTAGGAAAGGTAACTAATGATTTGATTCAACATACTAGTAATACTAATAAGGCATGTAACCACCAATAGGACCGTAAGTGGATTAGTACAAAGGCTATTGAAAGGGTTGATGAGTTGATGAACCTCTGGAAGATGGAACTCTAGGGTTAGGGCTTCCAGGACCACCAAGGATGTTAGGAGTATTAGGAGGAGGACCACTAGGACAACCCGGACTACCAGGGGGAGGACCACCAGGACCTCTAGGTCCACTAGGAGACGGACCGCCAGGACCTCCAGGACCACCAGGGGGAGAACCACCAAGACCTCTAGGACCAGCAGGGGGAGGACCACCAGGACCTCCAGGACCACCAGCCCCCCTGAGGGGAGGGAATCCATAAGGTGGCCCTTCAAAACCCCCAAGACCACCAGGACTTGCAGGGGGAGGACCTCCATAAGGTGTCCCTACGACACCTCCAACTGTATGAATAGGTATTCCTCCCAATGCTGGCATGTAGGACCAGTTGGGTTTCCCCCATGGAGTAAAAGTATTTCCAGGATATGGAATTCCAATGTATGACATGCCCATAGGGGTAGGTTGATAATTCACATTTCCTATAGATACTTGATTTTTTGGGTAACCATACCCCCTGGAAGCTTGAGTAACGACAGGTTGTGCCACTAAGGGTTGACCTGAGCTCAATGGAGGGTTAATTATACTTGTGGGAGGAACGTAAATTATTGATGTGCCCACATTATAGGCCTACCTATTTTGAGTAACAACTCTAGTAGAAGGTAATGTAGATCATGCTGGGGGTTTCCCCCTGGCACTATAAGGTATTGACACAACTGGAGTTGAATATTTCCCCCCGAGTCTTGAATATATAGGAGGACTAGAAACAGATCTAACATTTACAACCATGGGATTGAAAGTTTGACCTGGGTGGGGTGTAGTCTCAACAAGATCAATAAGTTTCATAGAATCATCCAGTGAATGATATCTGTCTGGGCAAGGGCCCATATTACGAGGAACAAGAGTTGAGATAGGTTCTTTATGAGGGATTGGGGTTGCTAAGATAGTATCTAGTCTTTGCAATCTCTCCTGGAAATATTGTGCATGTCGAATAGATGATTGAATTTGTATATATTCCTCTTCACTAGGTGAAGAATCTTTAGGAGAGGGCATATGTACTCCAAATGAAGTAATGGTCTATCCCATAGAGGTTCCCCAAAACAGAGCATCTGGTCCATAATCCGGATGAATGGGACTATCAATACGACCTTCCATAGGACCATGGAAAGAAGTGTCACTGACAGGAGGTTGTTGGACCAAGGAGTAACGTAAGAAGATAATTGGTCTCTTCTTTCTACAACTAGGTTCTCTTCCACATGGGAAGTAGTTGTAGCTCCTTTGTTAATAGCTTCCATAAGAGCTTCTCCTGTAACGGGAGGAAAGTCAGGTGGTAAGCCCTGTGTTCTTCTGGATGATCTCAAATGAAACTCAGCCCCATTGCATAGTCACTATTCTAACCTAGGGTTTCAAAGCTAAGAAAAAACACACCAAAAATTTCTCCTACTCAAGCTACAGGCCAACAAGAAAATTCAAATGATAGGATGAGCTCAAATGGTCTATCTCTCACCAGTATTTTCAAGTAGTTGCAACTTGTGATATACCACAAGGGTACATGCGTAGTAATCTCCTTGAATTTTGTTTTCAGTGTATTTCTCCACACAATATGGCCAAAGGGATTTTCTCATATAGATAGGGTATCCTATTGGGGTCTCCATATATACTGAAGGTACGTGGGAGCTCAAATCGGTAGTAGTGTTGTCTAATGCACAACTGTTCACAAGGGGCCTTTTGATATACAATCGAGTACATGAAGTACCTTTATATATACCTCAAGGGTATGTGAAATGCCGTTCAATAAACCAATGGTACGTGAAAGAACCACGCGAGTCCTGGTATGTACTGCGGACAAGTAATGACAACTCCTACGTTTAACGACGCCTGAACACGTCTCTAACCTAGAACTCAAATCTCTATACAAATTTTAAGCCTATAACAACTGTTAATTTTAAAGTGGACGGTTAGGTGAATGCATGAGGTTTTGACAGAAAAGTAAAACCATGCAGATATGAAATGCAAGTTCATTCACTTTACCATTATGTATGCCTAATTATGAGAAGAAGAAAGAGTGTTTTTCTTTTCAATGTTGCTTTAAGACCAAAAAATTCCCAAAACAACTATACTAGAAAATCCTTTTGCCGAGCATACAATCAAACAACATTTTCTTCAAATCATCCATTTTTGAAAACACACAGGTAGGGTAAGATCTCTTTTCAAATGAAGAAGAAAGACAAACAACACTCAAATATGCATTGAAAGCTATACTTTCAATTTTTATGAAGCATGGAAAGATCTAACTTAAACTATTGATACTTTTTCCTTTTGATGAGATAATGATGCAAAAGAGACAAAAGAACAAAGGAGTCCTGAAATATTGTGAGGCTAATCAAAGATCCAATGGCTTAGGCTCAATGAAACAATGACCTAATCTCAAAAAAAATTCTTTTTAGAGTGAAAAGAAGTCTTTCTTTTCAGTGCTAGTCTATAACAAGCAGAGATCTAATTTGACCTATAGTTTCCAACTAACTCCTTTCAAAAAAAAACAAACTTACAAGTAGTAATGAATGATGAATCTAACCTCGCTTTTTGATTTGAACAAACAAGCAATTTCCACATAAAAATTCCAGATTTCAATCACTCAAGCAAGTTCAAACAAGTCTGGGAAAAACCAATTAAACACACAAATTCCAAAAACTTCAAAAAATCAAAATCTGGGATAGGCCTACCTGGCACCATGCAAATAAAGTTGCTGATAGAGCAGGTTTGAGTCAGAACCGCTTCTTGCTCACTGGACTCAGGTGGTGGCACCGCTTCTTGCCAGGTGGCTCAGATCTGAAGAGATCTAAAGATTTCAAACCAAAAACTTCAGTAGATTTGATGTAGATTTGACTGCAAAGATGGGAGGCTAGATTTTGGATTCAGACAAGAGTAGTTTAGAAACAGAGGAAGAACAAGATATATTCATTCCCCAGTAGAGTCACCAAATTTGTTATCAGGAATATATCACCTTATGTGGGCAGAAGCAGTTCCTCTGGTCTAAATGCTTCAGATCCAGAACAAATGAGTGAATAACTCGGTTGAAGTCTTTCCCTGAACATTATAGATGCCTGGAATGTAACTATGATGAAGGACCTGTATACCTGTAAAACATATCAAACATACAAAGACATCAAGGAAACCAGAAAATCATCTACAAATCCATATTAGTGACTAAGGAATCCAATAACATATATGTGAGATTAACGCAACAAACATGTGGAAAGGAAATCAAATTTCCATTAGAAAATAAATGAAAGAGCTTACAACCATGTGCCTTAGTGCCGATGCACTCCTTCACAATACTAGCACCTTGTCCCCGATAGCTCCAACTTGCTCCACAATTTCCCTCTGATGGATTAGGCTAGGGTATCAATTCAACAACATAACTCTACTTTTCATCTCTCCCCCTCAACCATGGAGTATGAGCTTGTATTTATAGGTATCAAATGGATAGGATGGTTGAGATATTTCTGGGTGAGGTGGCCATATTATCCTGCAAAGAGGGATCTTGACCTTAACCAACCCAGGTGAGTAGGGATAAAGTTAGACACGAGGCTCTTGTTCTAGAATTTTCGAGAAACCTCTTTTTTCACTTTTTACCAAGGGCACCGCTTATACCCTTTATGACAGAGAAGTTATGGGTAAGAACCGCATCGACAACAAAGGTTAAAAGTGATGGCACCACTTGGTTCTCACACAACTAGTGCAGTGCTCAACAAGGTACCGGTTATCTGCTTGAGGGTAAGAGCGGTGTAATTTTGTATGTTGAAACCAACACCTAGAGTAGGATTCTCTTCAAGTTTGGGATTTGAGATCAAATGACTATGTTAGGGATCCTATCACATGATGGTGACAGATTTTGAGTGTAACAGTAACTTGGCTGACCTAGTGGTTGAGTTAAAAACTAAACGAAAAAATATAAATAGGGAGGCACCCTCCTCACACCTCCTCATTTGTCACACACTTCACTTTCTCTCTCAAGTTCAATTTAGGAGAGAGAGGAACAGGAGGGACAAGGATGTGTTGTAGACATATGTTTCTTCGGTTATTCTATCTTTTAATATTATCTTTATGGCAGAACTATTTTAAGGAATTTTGTGGGGTTTTCTCCTTGATGGTTTCCCTAATGAAAATATTTGTCTTGTGTATCTTGTGTATCCTTGATGTATTGTTGTTATTTTTATTATTTAAGATAAATATCCTTAGTAAAATAACTTAGAAAAAATAACATGGTATCAAAGCCACCTAGAAAAAAGGAACTGTGCAGCTAAAATACAACTACAGTGGAAGCTACTGGAAATTAGGGTTTCATGTTTGAAAACCCTAGAAGACTAAATCTAGTCATCTTGGCACTTTCGCTATAAATATAGATTGGATAAGGATAAAATTATGAAACTTTTATAGGACAAATATGAAATATTGATTTACCTTGTGTGTGCATTTCATCCTCATATTTGTTATAATTCAGGAGATATGATTCCTCCAAATCAAGTTCTAACCTCCTCCAGAATAGAATCATAAAAAAGTGACCTAGGGAGAATGGATTGATCTTGCGCTAGGAAGGTCCACATGAAATTTGATAGATAGTATAGGTAGAGTCCATACAGTAGTTTATTTGGTCCTATTTTTAGACCCTAAATGGGAAACAATGACATGTGGAAGTCTGTACAAGTTCACTATGCTGAACAGTCCTCAAAATAGACACTGTGGGAAACAAAGCATAATTCCCACTCGGAGAATCCAATTATTCTCTAACCTATGGGGTTGGACAAAATAAATATTAGGCTATCTCAGTGGTAATTTTCATAATGTAATCGGCTGCGACTTTGGATATACAAAAGAGGTAATATCAGACAATTATGGAGAAGAAATTGGAGAAACTAGGGCTTCCTCTTCCGGGGTCTTCCCACCACTGTTTTCAAAAAAAGGAGTACATTGGAAATCTCTCCTTGAAGAGGCGTGTATTTTTTTCCAATCAAAATTTTAAAATTCCAAGTTTGGAAAATTAGGTTTTTTTTGACAAACCCTAGGTCATCCAGCTTTGGAACCAGATCGAACACCTAAAATCGCTAAGATATAAATATTTGTTATTTCAATTGAGGTTCTTATTTCAAAATGACTAATTACACCCATCTTGATGATAATATTGGTGAATCTAACAACTTCTAAGCATGGAAGTATAGGATCTCCATGATCTTTGAAGAAAATTACTTCGATCATTTTATCAATAAGGAAGTGTTTGATGATGTGATGAAGCAGTCGAAGAAGAAGAAGCTATTGTTATAACCACCTTGAATGGCCTCTCAATATCATGGGATTCATTCATTCAAGGAATATGTGCCAGAAGGAAGTTGATTACCTTCAGCAGACCCTGAGAAGATTGCACACAAGAAGTAGCTCGACTCATAACAAGAGAAGAGAAGCTGGTAGCAACTGAAGATCATGCTCTCACGTCAAAGAAGATTCCTCAAGCGATGAGGAATATGAAGAAAATATTATCCATCTCAACATTTGGATGAAAAGGATGATGAAGAAGAATAATCCAGTTGTTCTTGCAAGGACATAAGGATCACAAAGGAGTCTACCCACCGAAAAAACAAAGATAAGTGTTTAATTGAATAAATTTCATGATATTGTTTGGTTGTGCATTTGTTTATATTTGATGTATTATGCATGTTTGTGTGTTTTCATTTATACTACTGAATTTCACAGCATGGGTAAGAATTCAATGATGTTGTACAACATCCCATTGCTACTTATCTAGATTGAAACCTCTTTGCTAACATATTACGAGTAGTACACACTCACAATAACATTGGGGTAGAAGGAATCTAGAAGTTATTGTACGTGTAAGGGATATGACTGAATGTTGTAGAATTGGCTAACATAGTTGCATGGCTATGTGACATATATTTGTCACTATTAATATGTTCTGGAAATTATGATATGTTTCTAATCATGTAACTGAATCTGACTTGTATATCATTCCCAAGAACAACTAACGAAAGTTTAGAAGAGGAACCTGAAGCTCCCTAGGTCAAGGACACCGTGGCAGAAGAAAGATACTCGTAAGAATATAAAGAGAATGGTAGATCCACCTCGAGAGATGAAGACCATATTGGGCACAAGAAATAATCCAAGATGAAGAATAGTTTGACGAGACTTCCAAATAAAGAAAGAGGCCTCGGACACAGTCTAGTTATGTCACACTATTGAGTGATATCATTGATGCAGATCCTTCCATCTATGAAGAAGTATCCAAGAATAAACGGAAGGAGACTATGATCAAAGAGTATGGGTTGATCAAGAGGAATGATGTCATATGCGTTTCTGAGACCCGAAGAGAAGTTCGTAGTGTCACGTCCCTACCCTTCTACTCGACGAAGAGGATGCGATGAACATAAATAATATTTATCTAATCCAGGAAAACTAGCCTTATAAACATGATATAAAAATGAATTGGAAATGAAGCATACATAGATTCATAGTTCGTTTAAACATATAGAGGAAGAAAACACAATCATCGAATACATTTAGTATGTTCATCATCTCATTTAAGAAATAAATACAATTACAAAGATAGAATGGAAAAGAGATACTTATCTTTAACAGAAGCTTGTCTCGCAACCAACTACATTGTTGCAACATTACACTCAACCATAGGCCAGTGTGCTCATCAATCAATCAGCAACACTGTTGCCCCCGACATGGGAATGATTCCACAATGATCAAGGGGAAACTAGCAGGCTCACACATAACCAAGGATACACAACTCAGCCAAGCCAACATAGTTGGGTTTATCAAGCTATTGAGAGCTGGAAAGGCTGACTGCTAAGCTAGTGAGATCAATCCAAGAGTTGTGGACACCTACACCGGAAGTAGCATGGCTTCTAAAATAGCCACACAAACCCAACACAAGGAAAAATCACCTTCTCCACTGTGCAGTCCCTCAAGCTATGTCCTCCGTTCCAGTTCTATTTAGGGGGTGCAAAGAAGAAAGCCAACCCTCTAGCTCTATCTATGAGGCTCCTGCACACACTAGGTTTGTCAAGGAGGCTCATACCCTATTTCCACTTCCAATTCAACTCAGGCCAAAGACAAAATATGCACCCACAACACAATATGATTTCTGGGTTGGAGGAAAAATAGTTCCAGCAACCAAAACGAATTTCCAGAATAGGTAAAAATGGCCTTTTAGCAGCAATTCGATTTCCATAGATGTTTTGGCCCTGCGTGGCCAAAACGGGCTCAATAACACCCAAAATAGTTGGTTTCCACTCCCACTAACTCGGCATTTCGAGAAAAATGATTTCCAGCTTGGAAATAATGGAGAAAAATGCAACAAAACATTGGAAAGGAAACTCATCCACTGATAATCACCAAAAACAATTTCTCAGCCTGATCAAAGTGAGGTAAAAACAAAAAACGTGAATGGTTTCACACACAAGAAGTTCTGAATTCCCGATAGAGCCTGCGTGAAGGAAAACAAATGTGAGGAAAACATGAAAACATGGAAGGATGGTAGAATGGCCTAGATTTTTGGGTTTTTGCTTGTCCAAGGAGTCAAAACACGTTTCCCAACAACTAATGGCTTCTCCAATTTGAATTTCGGCTATCATACCTTGCCCATCCCATGAAATAACCAACTCAACCAATTTCTGGCAGTAATAAATGATTGGGTGAGTAAGACAAGAAAGGTAGTTGATAGTTTTGATGGGTTCTCCCTTTGACATTTGGATTTTCCCCATTGGACCCAAAGGTTAAATATTCCCCCCCTCCCCTATCCTTAGGAAATCATGCCCCTTCTCATTATTGTTGCATTGACATAGCTGGTTGTGGATACTTTTAATTAAAATTCATATGTACATGATGATTTAAAATCATAATGTGCCTGGCTAGCACAAAATACCATTGGCACCGATTTAATTGTCGAAACATAAAAAGATAATCCACGGTGGGGATTTTTCCTGTATTTCCACACCATGATTAAATATAATATATACATCATATACATTTAATGCAAACGAGGTCAAAACTGGGGTGTTACATGTAGTGTCTTCCATGTGGATCTACAATATCTAGGATGCAATGGAGGGAGACATCAAGGGATAGAAAGAAAGATTTGTAGCATGAGACTTCTCACAGAAAGAAGGCATCAACTATGAGGAGACATTTGCACCAGTTGTGAGGTACACTTCCATTAGATCCATACATGCAGGTATGATATGGGAGATATACCAGTTGGATATCAATGAAACATTCTTCAATGTTGTAGTTGATGAGTAAGTGTTTGTAAAACAACCCCTAGGAGTTGACACACATGACATGTAGACTCATGTGTGCAAACTAAGGAAGGCCTTGTACAATATTAGAAAAAACCCATGGGATAGCACATACAGTTACATCATGAGATTAAAGATCACCTAAAGTGATGAATATATTAACCTTTTCTACAAGGTTGAAGATGAAATCCTATAGAGGACGGAAAGCTCCCAGATGGGTGCAAGAGATACTTTTCAACAATGTTAAAGATAGAAGATCTTGGTATCCAGTGACCTTAGATGGATACATAGGAGATCAATAGCAGAGGAAGCTATTGTCACTCCAGTAGAGAATGTTTCAATACATGTAGTATGAAAGAAAGACATAGAATGATGCTCCGCTACGAAGGGAGTGACTGTAGAAGATTCTCAAGATCAACATGGTACAACATGATTTAAATATTTATGATGGGACTAATATTTACTTATGGTAAAGTGGATTCCAACCTTTACTTCAAGGTTGATGGCAAAAGACCAGTGATGCTCTCGCTATATATCGATGACCTATTCTTGACAAGAGAAGAGGAATTCATTAAATATGCAAGGATAAGACTTTCTGTAGAGTTTGAGATGAAATAACTAGGATGATGCACTACTTATTAGGAATGGAGGTGTGGCAGAATGAGGATGGGATATTACTTGTTCAAGGAAAGTATGCAGTGGAGATTCTGAAGAAATTCATAATACTAAACCACAAGGCAATAACTACACCTATGGAATCAAACTTAAAGCTATTGTGTGATGCTTCATCAGAGTCAGTTAATTCCACTATGTATTATTAGATGATTGCATCACTGATGTATCTGGCGAATATGAGACCAGACATATGATTTGCTGTGAACACCCTGAGCCAGTTCCTGATGGATCCGAGACATGTTCACCTAGTTGTTGCAAAGCATGTAGTGAGGTATATGAATGCTACAGTTGAGTATGGGATCATGTATGATATGAATTAGAATACTAACCTACATATTTATGTTGTTTCATATTGGGCATGAAGCACCATTGAGAGAAAGAGAACCTTTGTTTTCTTCTTTAGTTAGAGATCCAATATGATCTAGTCGTTTGGAAGGATGCATTCCTACATGGCGCTTAGTACAGTAGAGTCAGAATATGTTGCCACTTGATCAACTAGTTGTAGTTTTTTTTTGAAGGCTACTATCTGATTTGATTAACCTGACTTGCATTTTTGTGTGATGCAGAGAGGAGCAGTGAAGCTTTTGTATGTGATCCATATCGAGGCCCCTCAAAAGAGGGAGTGATGAATTCTAGTGTAGCTGGAGATATAGGTTATCTGAGTGTAAAATTCCTAGCGAAGTTCGTAGGTTACTTGGATGTAATCAGTCTTGTAGGTTTCCCTCATATGTAATCAGTCTTGGTGAAGTTCACAGTATCCTTGAACATAATAAGTTCTAATGTGATGCTATGCTAGAAATAGCTAGAGGGAAGTTCAAGTACTTTAGAGAAAGACTTGGTGTGATCCAGAATGAGACCTCTCGAAAGAGGGAGTGATGAGTTCTAGCATAACTGCTGTGATAGGTTTTCTGAGCATAAAATGCCAGTGACCATCCTAGGTTGCTCATATGTTATCAATATTATAGGTTGTCCTCAGATGTAATCATTCATAGTGAAGCTCGCAGGTTATCCTTGGACATAATCAGTCCTCATATTTTTCTATCATAGAGATAGCGAGAGACTACAAGACATATATACATGATGTATCACATGGGAAGTGAGAACACGTTGTTCGAGCGAGAAAAATCCTGGTGAAGCAGGATGCTCGGACATAATTAGTCTTGTAGGTTGCTCAAGTGTAAATACGTGTCCTAGCGTGATACACATGTTAATCAAGTAATTCATCTTAATACATGTTATCCAAATGTAAATATGTGTCCTAGAGTGGTACGCAAGTTATTCGGATGTAGTAAGTCCTGAGACAGGTTATTCCAGTGTAAAATGAGACCTAATGTGGTACACAGGTTACTTGAATGTAATACGACCTATGGGTTTTCCAAGTGTAAAATGAGACCTCACATGGGACGTAGTTTAATTGGATGTAATACCCATCGAAGGTTGTTTGAACGTAAAATATGCCAAATGCAAGTTGTTTAGATGTAATAAGTCCTTCAGGTTGACCAAAGAATGTAAAAGGTCATGATGTAGTAGGTTGTTGGGTCGTAATCCGTCCTTACATATATATCTATATGTGTGTGTTCTCGTGTTGAGATGATAAGGTCATGAAGCACGAGTGGTGCACCTAGGAGTTTCTCGTTTAATTGTATAACATAGGTTGATCATGTAGAAACGCAATGTACTAAGTGTACTCCTAGGCGATACTTTCATAGTATATGTTACAGGTTGTATTAATGACATATATACTACTATGGTGATAGAACACAGGTGGTTTGCATCTGATATCTGCTTTGTGTATTTTTATTGTTTTGTGTAGGAAAAACGAGATGATTTGGATCCAAAAATATTAAGGTAGGAAACGCGGGTTATTGTCGTGGCAATGTAAAGAAGGTCCTAGACTATACCTACGCGATGACGACGAGATGATGGTAGGAAATGCAGGTTATTGTGGAGGCAATGTAAAGAAGGTCTTGGACTATACTTACAGGATAATATGATACGACTAGAAGACAATACGAGACACGGGTTATTGGAGTGCCAATGTGAAGAATGGTCTTGGCATATACCTATGTGATATCTTTATCATGGATATGATGAAGACCTATATGAGGTCTAGGCCTACATCCAACATGAAAAAGGGTTGGCTCCATAGAAAATTCCCATGACAAATAGATGCGACAGATTGGACAAGATGAGAATAATGGCAACATCGACGATGATGACTCAGTGATGATGACCAGATGTGTTGATGACCGTGGAGAGAGAATACCTTCCTAGTTAAGAGGGAGTGTTGTTGTAATTGTAACTTTGGAATTTAGTCTGATGTATATTACTATTGTATATTTTTGTACCCCCATTGTGGATGTGTGTTCCTCCTTTGTGGATGTCATCATTGTGTATGGCCACTAAGGTAAACCCTGCGTTGTAATTCGAGGAAATAGTCCCCAGGTTAAATAAAGTAAATTGTATTTATGTATATTCTTAGGTAGTTCGCCCCCACAAGTAACCTGGATGACCTAGTGGTTGAGTTAACAACTCAATGAAAGAATATAAATAAGGAGGCACTCTCCTCATTTGTCACACACTTAAATTTATTTCTTATGTGCGCTTTAGGAGAGAGAGGAATGGGAGGGACAAAGAGGTGCTGCATACATATTGTTCTTGGGTTATTCTATCTTGTCATCTTACCTTTGTGATGGAACTATTCTGAGGATGTTTGCGGGGTTTTCTACTTTATGGTTTCCCTGATGAAAATCTTTGTCTTGTGTATCTTGTGATGTGCTTGTTGTTCTTTCAAATAAAGACCATTAGTAAAATAACTTAGAAAAATGAACAAAGGGAAGGTTTAAATTATTTCCTGCATTGATCCATCTTTTCATTCTTTTTATTTTTCCATATTTACTTACTTCAAATCTTTGTTTAAATAAAGGTAGCAAAAGATAAAATTTTAATAGTTTAGAGAATTAACTTGGTTTAGTAATATAAATAACATCTTCTATACATGAATATTAACTTCTTTAAAAAAAATATAATTTTATAATTAATAAAATTGAATATTCAATATAATACTTGAATGCATAATTTAACATATGTAGAAAGAGAAAAAATACAAACATTAATACTATATTTTAATTTTTAAAATAAATTACCTACTTCAAAGTGTCTTGTCCCTTTTTTTTTTGAGTACTTTTATGTAAAGGATTTGAGAAACCAATGCTTTTGCCCAACCCATTTACTATCTCTACATGTTATTAAAAAAACCAATGTTTTTACCCAACCCATTTACTATCTTTACATGTTATTAAAAAAGGAAACATCTATTCTATATAAATATTAAAATTTATACATATTATTTTAAAATATATATATATATATAAAGATTAAAAATAAAAAATAAGTTGTTTCAAAAATATGTTAGAATAACAATATTTCCTTAAAAAAATTAACAATTTGAAATAACAATTTATAACTAGTGAGAAGTGACCATACAACTATGGCGTCTCCATCCCTCTGTCACTAATGCACAAATATCCTGGCGTCTCCGTCCCTCTACCACTAATGCACAAATATCCTAAACATATTCATTATTATTGTATACATAACTAATTCTATCCTAAAACTTGATAAAGTGTTATTCACAAAGAAGAATCGTCCCTTCCCTATCACTATATAGGCATTTAAATCCCTTTGTTGAGCACACGCAAATTTGTCTATGAACTAGAATTGTCACGTTATATTTCATATCTAGAAGACTTAGTTGCATCATTTCAAGCATCCACCCTCAATCATTTTTTTAATAGTCATTGGGCTTTAAAATATACCTAAGTCGAGTATAGGGAGATCTTGTAAAGTTAGATAAGAGTATATAACTTTATGTCGGCTATAAACAATATTGCCTATTATGAGGGAATGTTGTAACTTTATGTAAAGTTAAGTAAGGTTATGTCTGCTATAAATAATATTGTCTCATTATTATGAGGGAGATGTTGTAAGGTTACATTTTACTTGATAATTATGATGTAGATGTTGTAAGGTTACATTTTACTTGACAATTATGATGTAGATGTTGTAACATTACGTAACCTTACTTTTTACTTAAAAGTAATACATTTAAATTTTAAAAATAATCTAATTATTAATTTTAGGTTTTATTAAGTAAAAAGTAATAAATAAAAATTTTAATTATCAACCAAATAAACTGGTAGCAACAATATATAATATATAACATATAAATTATGTTAAACACAAACAACATAAAAAAATGCTCCTTCTCAAAAGATCAATGGACTAAATCTGGCAAACAAGACAACTCTGTCTCAACACAACAATTGCAATTGCAAGCGATGATAGTCAAAGAGCACAGCTACGATGCGAAACCCTTAAAGCCGAGATGTCTGATTCACCAAACATATGGAATGTTCAACAGAGTAGATTGTTTTTATAGACTTGAAGGGGAACATAATGGGCAAAACTAAATGTGAACAAGGGCTACAGATTCATAGCACTGCACGTGCGTGCTCCTCCTCGAAAATGATTATCACCCACCTTGTATGGGCCTGATGTCGATGTGTCTGTGTGGATTTCTCGTCTATGTGAGGAGAAATATAGGGTCCCTCATCATCCCCTGGAATAAAGAAACCATTTAATCCTTGCTCAGCCTTAACTAGCAGAACAATCTTTAAAAATTACAGCTATCCCATCAAATAGATATAACATTACTAGCTTCTTACTGGGATCTTTAGAATCGTTCGGCCTTACCTGGGAGCCATTGAATCATATTTTTCCTCCATGAAAACAACAGGGTAATGTGGATGGACACCAAATAAATCAATCTATCGGGTACACCACAGATAATGACAAACGCTGAGCTCCCAGCTTCTATCTTCCAGCCATATTCTTAAATCGCCCACTTCAATTAGATATTACACATTCTCGTAAATAGTCCACTTCAATTCAATTAGATATTATACATACTAGTAAACCATGAACTATAAACATTTTAAATAATTTAAAGATAAATATTTTCTTTAAGATATTTTTCTAAAATTATATAATGTTTATAGATTTGGATCCAGAAATTAGTATAGGTGGAAACTTCCTTTTTTTTTCTTTTTCAATCTGTGATCGTGAAACACTAACTTCCTTAGTTTTGAATAGTCTTAAATGGCGTCCAGAGTTTTTGGTGGCACCAGACAGTAATGATCAATCAATTTCAAATACGATCCTCCCTTTTCTTGTTGTTATTAGAAATATAAAACGGCCACTGGAATGCCATATATGTCTTATATATATACTCGTTTATTCTTTTTATTTATTATTTTAAACATTGCTGAGGAAGTTTGTAATCGAACGATTCATCTGCTGTTAAATGTGCTGTTATTGAAACTGTTATCAGTTGTGAGATAACATATGGGAATTTTATAACTCTTCGATTCATGTTTTAACTAATAAAAGGAAAAGGAGTAGGTAATGTAAGAGGTTATACAATGTATGTAATTAATAATATTAAATATACAGATGATAACAAATAAAAGAATACAATCACATCCCATTAATGCGGTCCAGAGAATAAACAATTAAAGGAATATAATTACATCTCAATGTTTCATTGATGCACTATAGTGCTTTGAGAATATCTTTTTCAGTGTAACAATCCCTTTTAGTATCAATTCTATATTTTTTCTTTTTTCTTTTAGATCATAGCCAACTTGTGAACAAATACATACTCGTAAATCGTTCACTTAAATTACAGAATGTCAGATCTATAATTTTGTTTTAGATCATAGCCAAGTCGTGAACTATGGGTCAATGGTATATGGCATTCTGATACTCCTATGTATAAGGTGTTTTATTTATTATATATTCTATATTATTGATACATTAACGATTAGAATCATTAGCATATGTAGAAGGTGTTTTATTTTATAGTGAACATTATTACAAGTAGAACTGGTTTTATTTTATTAGAAAGTGTCAAAATCTGAACCATATATTAATATATTTTTCAAGTTTTTTCAGTGTTGGTACATTCAAGTTTTTTTTTCAGTTTTTTATTTTATATTTTAAAAGTGTTTTTTTAATATTATTTTATTTGTCTCGGAAATATGGATTAACCATAAGGCAAAAGATACAATTTCCTTAGCATATATTATCAAACATCTAATGTTTATGAATATCTCATAGTGTCTAATGATGCATATCTAGGCCCTATCAGCCACCCGATAGGATCAAATCTCCCAAGGTGCAAACTTCTTCCGTCAAGGATCTATTCTAGGAGAAGTTTGCATCTCGGGAGATTTGATCCCTCTCGACGCTTGATAGAGCCTAGGATTTGGATCTAGGCTCGTTTGACTCCAATTTGGAAATCTATGTTTTTGTGCCTAGAAGCGCTCTGCATCCCAGTGTGTAAAGTTATGTAACGTTACTTTTTACTTCTAAAAATTAAGAAGTAATAAATATATTTTGTCGGCCATTAACAATAAAAAATTAATTATCCGCCAAAATAAATATCCTCCACAAAAACAATCTCATACGGAAGAGATGTTGTAATGTTCCTACCTAAAAAACAATAAAAAATAAAAAATTGAATTATCCCCCAAAAAATGCTGGCCTTGCACATGGCCTTAAAACCATGTGCAAGTCCTCCTAAACAACCCATGGTTTTATTGTACATGGTTTAGGAGGGCCTTGCAAATGGTTTTAAAACCATGTGCAAGGCCCCCTACATAACACCTGGTTTTCAATATACATGGTTTAGGAGGGACTTGCAAATGGTTTTAAGACCATGTGCAAGGACTCCTAAACAATCCATGGTTTTAGGAGGGCCCTACACATGGTTTTAAAACCATGTATGGAGGAGATGTTGTAATGTTTGTTCCTAACAAAATAAAAAATATTATATGTTGGCCATAAATAATATTTAATATTAATAATAAAAATATTATATGTCTACCTTAAATCAAAAGATGTGTCTTTTGATTTGAATCAAATCAATGGTTATATATGGGACACACCAAAGCTAATAGCAACTTTGATTTGAATCAAATCAATGGCTATATATAGGACACCCCAAAGATCATAGATTCTTGAGTGCAATACCTAAGAAGCCGTTTGCACTTCTAGAGATTTGATCCCTCTCGACGCTTGATAGAGCCTAGGACTTGGATCTAGGCTGGTTATAACTTAAATTTGAAGCAAATTACTCTCTAAACCCTCTTCCATGTTATAAAAGTAAAGTGAATACTCTTGAATATTCAATTTTATAAATTCAAACCTTTAATTGAACTATGCAAAAAAAAATATTTACAAGATCTTTTGCAACTTTATATAGTGGCAAGCTCTTTTGCAACTTTCTATCTTTGCAATCTCTTTTGCAGCTTTCTATCTTTCCTTTAGTTTACATTAAAAAAATAACAAGCTATCATCTCTCCTTCAGCATACCAATTTATGGTAGATATGTGTGCATGTATGAACCACGATCCAACACTTTGTTGAGAAGATCACACATACCAAAGCCAAGGAAATGTGGGAGGATGCACTCACTGTAATTTGGGAAGCAGTGAATTATTGTGCACGTATTGACATAATCCCCCCCCCCCCAAAAAAAATGTTCATCCATTTGATGGTTAAAGTTTATGGAATGTACACATNATACTTGAATTTATAAGTTCAACAAGGCTCGATTTACCGTTAATGCTGAGTGATTTCACGTATATAAATCGGCCACTATTTACATTCGTCTACCAATTTTTTATGTCCTACGGAAATGAATAATTCAGTGACTACAATGTTATTGGAGAGCAGGAAGAAAGTTTGTAAATAAAATTTAAAATAAGGAAAAATGGTGATGTATATATTTGAGTTTGTAAGGAGTCAAATCTCCTTTGAAAGTGGCAAGGTTAGGTTATTTCTATGGAGTATTCATCTTTTAAAATATTTTTTAAAACAAAGTTATTGATGTATTCCCTACAAAAGGCAATGTGAATCAAATCAAAAGCAGTGAGACGAAATAATAAATAATAATATAAATAAATATAAAGCATAGTTAAGTTATAAGGCGTGCAAATTAAGTTAAGAGAGTGAAAATTGAATATTTATTACTTCTTTGGATTGATGCTAGGTGGTACCTATGGTCTATTTGAAACATGAGTATATGGCACTCTTTTTTGTTGGATTTAGTTTTTCATAAGAAAGCATGATTCAATTTGCACTAGACCATGAAATTGAACTTAAAAAAAAAACTAAATTGTTAATATGAAATCATTTTTGAAAATATCTTGTTAATCTTAACTACCAAAGTTGTTTACTAATTTTATATATAAAATGTCGTTTACTAATTTTATATATAAAATTACACAATGAATAAACTTCTTCTAAAATGGTTGGATGAAATCATCTTATCTCTTTTAAAAACCAATTCTAACTAGGTAGAATTAAATCCTCCAAACAATTTACCACTTTTCCACTTTTGGTTACCTCCTCCGCTACCTTACAAAACATCATTCTCAAGAATCTCATAAAGGTTAAAATTGCATTGGCCAATTGTGTAGTCCTCGAGTTTTCTCCTTTAAGGAGCCAATAATGGCCTTTAACTACAACTTTGTAACTTCTATTTCATAAATCAACATAAAAAAGTAAAGTCCAAATTATTCACAACATTTCATGGGTCATATTTTATTCTCCTTCTTCATTTTACATTTCTTAGATAGATTACCTTCTTTTCTTTATGTAAATGGGACTCGGACAATTGCAGAAAAAAAATTGTATTCTCATCATCCATTTTGATCCAATATAAATGTATTCATGCATTATAAATGTATTAAAAAAATTAAAAAATGTATTTAAAACATTTTAAAAATAATTTTAACAATTATTTGTTTATTATTTCTGTATTCACATAAAAAAAATATTGATTTTGAAGTTGTAAAATGATAGTTTTCTTCATCGTGCTTTTAAGTGCACATAAAATGTATTATTTATAAAAATAATTTAATAATAATTAAAATATATGATAAAATAAAATTTTAAAATATGTACAACAAGGGGGGTCTCGGTTTTGTGAGTAGTTAAGGGATGCTGGAATAATAATAAATGGCCTTTAAAGAAAATGAAATAAATAAGATAAAAATATTGTTTTTTAATCTAAAAAAAGTGAGACACATTACCATGATTTTACCCCTCCATTCCATAAACTTATTCTTGTTTTCCTACAACTTATTAAGCTTTTTCTTTTCTTCCATGGTGAAAATCCATTTCATTGTTGAGATATTTTTATACTATTTCCTTCTTTATTGTTTTCAATTCTTTATCCATATTTTCCATCTTGTTTTTAAGGGAGGAAGATCGGACTTCAACTTAAACCAGCTAGGAAGAAGGCGAAGCCCACCTAGTTGCATAACCTCTCACCAGACTCGTCGACGTGTTCAAAAGGAGCAGGAGGCAGTTGACCTAAGAAAGATGACTCTCTGCACTGTTCTTAGGGTTATAATGTCCTCCCTTCAAGTCATGAGGCTGCATGTACTTACTTTCCTGGCTGACATGTACTTAGTCTATCTTGAGCGAAGCGAACGAACACAACTGGGTCTGTGAGCTTAGCGCATAGAACCAGCTCCTTCAAGCCGTAGTTACCGGACTTATTCGAACCCGACATTTCCTTTTAGTTTCTAAATTATTGATGCAAACTTAAAATTGACTATTTCATGACATAATAGATCATAATGGACCCATTCATTTTTCACTAAGCTAATGAAATTTTTACTTTTTACTTTAAGCCACAATCCATTAAACACATAAGAATGGGAATGTGATTTGAAAGGCCTCTAGCATCAACCCATGATATAGAATTCTTCACTAACTAAAAGAGAGATTGAGAGACTAGGAACCAATCAAGTCTTTTAGAAATATCATCTCTACCTAATCTATTATTTCATTAGCTAAGGTAAATATTTAATAGCTCCACATTGCTTACCCTTTCACTTTAGACCTTTTTCCTAAAGAAGTTAACCATTACTGTTTCAAGAACTACTCCACCATATTTGTGAAATTCTTATTTACAGAAGATCTAGAAGCTAAGAGAATCCTCACAACTAAAGAAATTGACAAAACATGAAAAAAATAGTGTAAAAAGACCGATCTTAACACATAGATATGGTGCCAATAACTGAGTTTTCTATTACATTCCACATAAGATATTACCAACCCCACAATGTATCCTAAATAAAAAATGAATTAAAATTTAATTAACATCACTAATCACATAATTAGTCAAACCCTTATTTCCCTTGAAATTTTTCTTCCCGTTGCACGAGAAACAATGTGAAGTTTGGCATAGGATTTGATGTGGGGTTAATTCAAAATTTTAAAAAGCGGGTAACAATGAAAAAATCCATCCAATTTCATTTTTTTTATTTCCCCCAAAATATCAAACCCAAAATATGTTTACAAACGAGATTTTCATATTTTTTCAATCTACCATGTTTGATCGAAATCTATGAGCATGTCACTCGGTCTATGATCAAAGTAGATAGTTTTTTGTTGAAATCCTCTAAAGGAAACTAATGTTATCGTGATCAATTGGTAATAATTTTCTTTTTCCAGTTTTATATGCCCTAGGTTATATTTTTTGAAATTTGTTTTATGTTTGCAAGATGATTGTAAGTACAAGGGAACATTTTATTGCTTAAAAAATACGCCTCAAAGAGGAACCCTCTATTGCTTAAAATTTTTACATATTTTGTTTTATATATTACCCGGGAAAAAATATGCAAAGTTGTGTTGTGTTTTAGATCTTACCTAGTTTGAACGAAATATGTGAACTCCGGCTCTCAGATCAAACCAAATCGGACTGTGATGAAATCCTCTGAGAAAAATCAATGGTGTAGTGATACGACTGGTAAGTATTTTTGTCGAATTTTATGTGCCTAAAAAAATTACATTCTTACCCCACCCAATCAAAATCAAGAAACCCATCAACAGGTCTCAGCTCAAATGAAAATTGACTATATTTAAATCTTATGAAACAAATTCATGTTATACTAATCATCTGACAATATTTATTTATTTTACTTTTTATGTTAATCGATTGGTGTAGTGATGGACTACTTATTGACCAACTAATTCAATGCATCAAATATTTGATCAAACCAAATTGGACCGCCTTGAAATCCTCTTAGTAAAAATATTGTTGTAGTGATAGGACTAGTAAGATTTTTTTTTTAGTTTTTTGTGCTTAAAAAATTTACATTCTTACCCTACTTGAACAAAATATAGGAACCCACCAACAGGTTTATGATCAAACCTAGATAGATTGCCTTGAAATTTTATGCAAAAAATTGATGGCGCAGTGATAGACTAACAGTATTCATTTTTTTTCTTCTATTAATCGACTAGTGCACTAATGGGCCGCTTTCTGACCAATTGATTATTGTTTCACTTTATGTGATAAAATTATACCAATTCCAAGTTTGATGTGAAGGATAAGACTCTTCTTTGTTTTATCTCAAGATCAATATCTCTCCTTTTCTGAATGTTGTGCATTTTATTGACGACAATCCAAGAGTCCCCAAAGCCAACCCATTGTGCTTGATTATTCATTTTTTTTGCCAGTCCTGAAGCAGAAGAATAGATGATATTTCCACCTGGTTCAAGGATAACCCCTCACCCCCCTGCCACCCCTGTGCATTTTTTGTATTTAAGCAGTCTATAAAATGATTTATCAGATAATGTATATGTAGAGTAATTAACTTTCCCCTTTATTATTTGCTGTAGAAACTAGTTTGGACCATCTTTATGTGAATATAAAAGCTTGGTTGGAAGGAGAAAAGAGATCCAAGGTTTTTACCAAAGGTTAGAATTTATGTAGTATTTATATTATGCCTTTATCAATACTCTGTTTTTTCACTCTTCCTTTCCAATTAATATGTCATGTGTAACTTATGTAGGTCATTTTGGTTTCCTGTCGTGATTGTAGAATTTTACTTCTTATAAACTTGCTCATGCTCAATACAAAGCATGTTATGTTGCCACATAAAGAATGGAAGTCATATCCTCCTGATTTTGTGGAAGAATCTTTTCGAATACTTGCTGAAGAGGATGTTGAACAAGAAAAGAGACGAAAAATGAAGCAACAATTGTCTATACAATGACAAAAGTCACAAAAATTATATAGACTTGAAAAAACTAATTGTTTGAGTGATGATGATGTATCCAATGGTAATCATGTTGAGAAAAACCCTAATGATAGGGAAATACCTTATCAAATCCAAGGTCATTCAACTCTGTAGTATGTTAAGGGAAAGGATCCAAACTTTGATACAATTGCTATTCTTAAAGGAGAAAATTATTTAGAATAAATCATTATCTGGAAAGTTATAGATGAGTCACATACAAGAAATTTAGATTTGACAACATTGGTTTGTTGTGGTGATGGTCCAATTATTTACACAATTAGTACCAATGACACATGGACACATACTACGGATGATGCCATGCATTTTCAAATGGTGGATGCAGTTGAAAGTGGAAATATTATGTTGCACCATCCTTAACTTTCTGAAATAAAATCACACTTAAATTCAAGTGGGCCAAATGAAAATCATAAAAAATAGTCAACTGCATTCATCAAATGAGGACTTTATATGGGATGTTGTTCAGATGCGACTCCCCTATTGACTAAAAATGGGCATTTTATTAAGATTGGTAGAAATAAATTCATCAAATCGATGGATTTTGGTGCATAGCACAAATCCATTTGATTTTACGATAAAGGAAGGCATGTAGGTTCGTATTTATTACAAAACATTGCATGGAATGTCTGAAGATGAGTCATTGAAAATTCCATATCATGTAGAAGTGTTGGATTGTTTAGTAGATGTATCAACTCATGGAACATTTTGTTGGGTAAGTATATTTGAAAATCATGTAGATGTTTTTGGTAGAGACCACTATATTCCTGAAGGCACGAATTTGCATCCAAATGAGGTGTTCTATACGAAACAAGGTATGTTGATACCAACTGAAAGAATTGATGGTGAGTATACATGTGTATCTTTTTATATATATTCTTCAACTCATATATAAAAAAATTATTTAGATTATCTAATGTTATATTCTGTTGGTTTTTATGCATTGTTGATGTTTTCTTTACTATGATCTCTATTAAAAGCTGGGGCACTAGAACTCAAAAAGGGGAATTTTTTTTGTCGTTTTATTGCTACAAATGCTGATAAGCACATCACTTTTAAACTTCTTCCAATAAAAGGTGACAATGAAGATGTGTCTGCTAGATTAGGTGCCTCTACAAAATATGGAACAAACAATATATTTCATCATATATCGGAGTATTGCAACCCGATCAAATACATCGTCACAATATTCATATTCTTTCCTACAAATTTTTCAATCACATAAGGTCTCGAAATATTATACCCAACGAATCTTATGTGGAAATTCCTTATTCAGATGAAAGTTTCATGGTTAGTTTTGAACTAATTGCAATGCATTATGTACCTCCCAGGATTTGATAAGAAGAACAATTCTCTAGAGTTCATCATAGAAGGCTATAAGAATCTTAAGGAGGCAGTTTTCTATACATGGCCAACCTTTCCTGATAGATATCAGCCAACTTCACGTTCAAGTGATCAGACTCAACCACTTGGTAAATGGAGAGTGGGACCACAATTTATATTTATCTATTTGTATAATAGAATACTGTAATGTCCTCATTTTAAAATAATTACATAGTGGGAAAATTCCATCAATCCTACTAGTTCCCTAGGTTGGGTGGAAACATTGGGAAGTTAATAAGGGAGCTAATAAATGATGTTTATACATTAGAAGGAATACAATATTTATTTAATAAGGTCAATTAAATTAATTAAATGACTAGGAAAAATGGATACATATGGAGACTATGGGTCCCACTCAAGCTAGAATTCCTATGTTAAATGGAATCCACCTCTTGCAATCTCAAATCTATGGAAATCCTAATGTTTTGGATGGATTATAAGGTCAATATAATTTTCCATATACTTCATAGGTCTAATTTTGGATAAAGTGTAACTTACATGAGAAAGGAAGAGCCAAATCGGGAGTTTCATGGACACTTGGCTAGATTCCCCTTACACTAATGACATATATGAACCAATGATGGAGATTCTATGACAATTATGACACAAGTCAGATCTGAAGGCTGAAATCTGACATTGCTAACATATCAGGTCTAAATAGAGAATCCAATAGAGATCTCATGTGATTTGGAGAAGGCCAATGGGTTCCTACTCACTTTGGGAGAAGATGGAAGGTGAAGAGAGAGGCCACATGCCATAGAATGAGAAGCCACACCAATTCGAATTGGATTTGGTTTATGGATGTATTTGGAAGCTAAGGAGACCATTAATGTTTATAAAATACAAGGATAATCCACTAGAAGGGGATTTTTTATCAGTTGTGAAATTTGTTGTTGTGAAGAGAGAGAGCTAGTGAGTGACTAGTTCATGCTTGAGCCAATTTCGTGGGTGAAAGATTCCCATCCTAATTTGTTATGGGAAAGGAAAATCAGGTATTTCAAGGAGATTCAATGGAGTTTTAATATTCAGGTACATCTACTTCTGCTCATGGACACTTTAGGATTCAGCTCATTCCCCCTCCCATCTCAAATTCTTTCACCATATTTCAGCCCAGTGGAGTGAGGCGCACTTGGTGAGCCATTTATCTTTTTTAGGGAGATCCTCATGATCAAAAAATTTGTATTCTGATTTAAATAATATGATATCTCTGTTCAGAAATTTATTAGGTCGAAATGCCAATATATTTTATGTATTATTGATCAGTAATAAAGAAACAGTGCGATTTCCCACTTCTTTGTTGCAAACTCTTATAATATTGGTATATTTGAATGGATGTATAAACTATTGATTATTAATGCATATATGGAATGTAAAAAAATAATATTTGATGTTTCATATTCATTAAATAATAATTTTTGGCCATTGGGTCAAATTCCATAACCATTGGATTAAATTGCATCTTATTTCCCTAAGGGTTCAAAACTAGTTTTTATATATCTTATTGAAGGAAGTGATAATAACCATGGGGGATTGAATGGTTCATCATATGAGTCAATTTATATGTCCTATACACATCCCCTTCCTAAATTTGAGAATTAGAGTGGGTTTCTATACATTTTGGAGTCCATTCCGGCAATTACCCGGGAGGGATTTGAGCCCCAAAATTGCTAATAAAAACATCTATCTTGTTCAGAATTTAGTACAAACTTGCAGAAGTGATTGGAGGGAAATAGTACATCCCTGAACATAATAATTAATTTATTATATCATTCATACAATTATCTAAATATTTGTGAGCGATTGGGCCAATTTGGAGACCAAGACACAAAGACTAGTCAAGAGAAAAAAATTGTGAAAAATTGGAAAATTGGGCATTTTAGTAAAAATTTAAAAAATGGACAGTACAAGTGGTATCAGAGCATTGTATTTGAAACTTATGGTGTTAAATAGGATTCAAATTAATAAACCATCATCCTTAGAATCTGAATTGGAAGGTGCTCGGCTTGTAGAAGAAGAATTGGGAAAAAAAGGGGTACCTTGGACTAAAACTGTGGCTCACGAGGGAGAAGACCACAATAAGGAGAAAATTGCATATCTCCAAATTATAAGACCTTTTTCTGAAGAAATGAACCAAAATATAGTAGTAATTTCCCAACATATAACAAAAGTATTCGAATTGATGGACAGTCAAATGGGAAGCAAAGGGATAACGAGAGATAGTGGTAGTTTAAAATTAGCAGAAAAGAAGACAATGGGTGAGCACATTTTCTCACAAACAAGACCTAATAATAGACCCCATGAATTACAGAGAAGAACAAGTCCTACTGCACCTAAATTTATTACTCCCAAAGAAGATACTAACATTCAATTTGAATTTGATACAATAGCAAAAGATTGGGCTAAATTGTATGAAGAGTGTAGGAGGAGTATAATATTTAAACAGTACTTCACTATGGAAAACAAATTCAAAAAGGAGGGCAATAAGTATTTGTACAAAAATAAATAATTGAATTGTGCCATAGTTAAAGTTCCACTTCCTACTTTTGATGGATCATCTCAAAGCTCTGCTAACACTTGGCTGTTGAAATTGGATGTGCATTTCCAGTTGAATCCAATGGTGCAAGAAGATGCTTTAAAAATGGTTATTTTGCACTTGGATGGAGATGCCAATGAATGGTAGTTCCATGTCCTGAAAACATTGTGTCATGATCAGTTCAAAACATATGGGGAATTCGTTAACAGGGTATTCAAAAGGTTTGAGCAAAAAGATCCAGAATTGTCTTTCAGAGAACTAGCACAATTGAAGCAGGTAGGGACTCCTATTGAGTATATGTTGGAATTCCAAATATTATCAGTTAAGGTGGCTGATTTATCTATGTAAATGTTAGTATTTCTTTTTACTAACGGTTTGGAAGATCCCTTAAAAGTTTTGGTCAAATCCCATAAGCCTACTAACTTAAATGATGCAATGAGCTTGACTAGAGACCTTCAAAATGTGCTCCCTAGAATAAGATTTCCTCCCAAGCCTAACTCCAGATTTGAAATAAATCCTTTGAAAAAGGATGCACCTGATAATAAGAGTTAGTAAAGAGATGCATATGAAAATAATAAGAAATAAGGACAAAATAGGGATGATCTTCGAAGGAAAAGATTGTGCTTTACATGCTCTCAACCATGGACACCGAGGCATAAATGTGCTAAAGGAAAATCCCAATGCATAGAAGTATTTTCTGATAATGATGAGTATTAGGGTGGTATGGATGAAGAAGAGAACATTTCAGATCAAGAGGAGACATATGAGACAACAGCTGAAGAAGAAAAACAAGAAGACATCAGCCCTCACCAGACAAAGCAAGAATGGCAATACTTTCAGCAGTGCCTCGCTATCACAATATTCAATGCAAGGGTGTGGTATTGGGACAAAGAAATTCAGTTTTTGTAGATGGAGGAGATACACATAATTTCATTGATGCAGAGATGGTGGAGAAAAGAAAAATACCAAGTGATGTTGATGTATTTGTAACTTCGGAATGTATTCATCTATGTATCTTATGTATTGTAACCCGATGTTTATTCCGGGATATATTTATAATATAATTGAGTCCTATTGTCATGCCCCGATTTTCCGATCGGGAATATCAATTATGTAAACAAGTCATGTCAATTCATAGTGGGTAACCCTTTGATTGTCTAAGGGTTAAAGTCCCCGCAGTTTCGGGGCACTAGGGTTATTAGACTCTCCTAGTAGAGGTCGGCCCTAGTAGGGTTTTAGTCATGTCGGGATTCGTATAAATAGAGAACTGGAGTCTCTATTTATCACACAATTCATCCACACTCAAGTGTAGTGCATAGTTGAGGAAGGAGAATACATTGGGGCTAGACAAGAAGAAGATTACTGCTGTTGGGAGATCACTTACTATTTTGGGGCTTTTACTGTTTTGGTGCTGATTCTATCTCTGAGGAAGTTGTGTGGTTTTCTCCTTTATGGTTTCCCTGAGGAAAAACAATGTGTTCATTGTATCTTATGCTTGATTGTTGTACTTGTTATTCTCTCAGTTAAAGATCCTAATAATGCTAGCTTAATGTTGAAAAACTAACATGGTATCAGAGCTAACCTGAGAAGAAGACACTGTGCAGTTGTGGGAACTAGGGATTCCTAGTTTGTGGATCTTCCTCCATAGATTTTCAGCAAAAGTAAGGTGGAATAACTCTCCTCCCTAGGGCACATCTTTCTGTCGAAGCAGAATCCAATTCTGAGGTTTTTCAATTTTGGACCTGTCACTACTGCCAGAAATTAGGATTTTCACAGAAGAGGAATTTTTCAGTGAGCCCAGGCCTGGATTGATCTCCTCCCAAAAATCAAAGTTAGGGGCAAATTTCAAAGCATTTGGGTGAACAAAACTCCAGAAAAGCAAAACCCTAATTTGCTCCTGATCCAGCTCTGTAGGATTTCAGCTCAAGTTTTAGATCCGACATCTCGAACCTGGTAAGATATAAAATATTTTCTATTTCCATTTGAGGTTCTCAGTTAAGATGTCTCATCATACCAAGCTTGATGAAAATATTGAGGGAGCTGATAACTTCTGATCCTAGAAGTATAGGATCTCCCTGGTCCTGGAAGAGAATGAATTAGACTCCTACATCCATGAGGAGGTTCCAGTTCCAAAGGGAGATGAGGAAAATGACATACACAAGAATAATATGGTTATGGAAAAGTGGATCATTGTTGATTCTATCAAAGATCACCTTATCCCACATATGTCCTCTCTCAAGACACTTAAAGCTATGTTTGATGCCCTAACCAAGTTGTTTGAAGGGAAGAACATAAAATGGAAGATGACTCTAAGGAATCAACTGAAGAATGTGAAGATTCAGAATGTAGAGACTATCCATTCCTACTTCATAAGGGTTTCTCAGATCAAGGAACAATTAGAAGCTATTGATGAAGAAGTGGAAAATGCAGAGATTGTGATGACTACTTTGAATGGCCTTCCTAGGTCATGGGATTATTTCATCCAAGGAATCTATGCTAGAAATAAGTTAGTCAAGTTCAGTAGACTATGGGAAGAATGCTATCAAGAAAAAGCTCAGATAGAAGCCCAAGAAGAGAAGATGGGAAGTGAATATCAAGCCCTCACAGTTCACTCCAAGAAGGGAAGAAGAAATCCTCATTACTTCAAAGGCAAGAACTCTCATTCTAACAATAGAAAGGACCTATCTAGATTGAGATGTTATACATGTGATGAAAAAGGACACTTTGCAAAAGACTACCCTAAGAGAAAGAATCACTCTCATAAGAATAAGGGGAACAAAAGAAGACATCATGCTTCTGCTGCAGAGGATGATGAACCATCCAGGAAGAGATCCAGATATGAAAGTGAAGATTCTTCAAGCGAGGATGAATATGTTTTGATTTCCACTCTCATAGGTAAAATTACTCATGGTAGTGATGATTGGCTTATAGATAGTGGGGCTTCTAAAAATATGAATGGATTCAAAGAATCCTTTGTGAAGTTCTCGGGACATGAATCCCCTCACAAGGTGAAGCTAGGAGATGTCTACCAATATCCAATAAAAGGTAGTGGGGAATCTTCATATAAATTAGACTCTGGTAAGTCTCTAACAATGAAGGAAGTATTATTTGTACCAGGACTCAAGAAGAACCTCCTCCCCATATCAACATTAGATGCAAAAGGACTGCGGGTTGCATTCATAGATGGTCAAGTCATTATGTGGCCCAGAGGAAAGACTATCGATGATGCGGTAGTAATTGGAGAACAAGAAGGAGGATTGTACAAATTGAAGGGCCATCTAGAACAAGCAATGGTCCATGATACAGTAGATCCAAGTGAAATTTGGCATAGAAGGCTTGCACATGTGCATTACAGAGCACTACCTATTGCAAGCAAAGCTGTTGAAGGTCTTCCAGAAATCCAAGCAAAACATGATGGGGTCTGCAAAGGATGTGTGAAGGGAAAGAGCACAAAGAAGACATTTCCAAGTAGCGAAAGCAAAGCAAAAGGAATATTAGAAATCATCCACTCCGATGTATGCAGTCCTATGTCATCAAGCTCACTAAGCGGGTATGCATATTATGTTTCTTTTATTGATGATTTTTCTAGGAAGACATGGGTTTACTTCATGAAGAACAAAGACAAAGTATTCAACAAATTCAAGGAATTCAAATCCTTGATCGAGAACCATACTGAAAACAAGATCAAGACTTTTCAATCAGACAATGGTAGAGAATTCACTTCAAATGAATTCAAGAGGCTATGCAAAGACTCGGGGATTAAGAGGGAGTTTTACACTCCTTATAATCCACAACAAAATAGGGTTGTAGAAAGGAAGAATAGAACTACCATGGAAGCTGCAAAAGTGATGCTCCATGATCAAGACCTTCCTATGCATCTTTAGGCTGAAGCTACTAGAACATTGGTGTATGTACAAAACCGTACTCCACATAGATTACTCGAAAACAAGACTCCTAAAGAAGTCTTCTCCGGCAAGAGACCAGAAGTCAGGCATCTCAGAATATTCGGCTGTCCTGTGTACATACACATCCCAAAGGAGAAAAGGACAAAATTAGATCCTTCAAGAAAGAAGGGTATATTCATGGGATACTCTGAAATCTTGAAGGCTTACAGAATCTATTTCCCAGGATACAAGAATATTGACATCAGCAGGGATGTGACATTTGATGAAGACACAGCTTACAACAAATCTAGAAAGATACCTATTGAAGAACCTGAAGAAGCAGAAGCAGAAGCACCCAGAATTCATGATACAACCATGAATGAAGAAGCTCAGGAAGAAGATCGAGAATTTGAAGAACCACAAAGACCTATAGATCCACCTTTGGATAAGAATCCTCATAAGAGGAAACCTACTTGGGTATGAGAACTTATCCAAGGTGTGGAAAGATATGGTGCTCCAGAATAAAATCACAGAGAAAGAAAGAGGACCAGATCCTGATCCGGGTATGTAGCTTTACTATGTGATTTCATTAATAAAAACCCTTCCAGTTATGAAGAAGCGGCATAACAAAAAGAATGGAAGGATGCTATGATCAACTAATATCAATCGATCATGAAGAATGATGTTTGGGATGTTGTCCCAAGACCAGAATGGAAGTCAGTTGTAACTTCCAAATGGATCTATAAGATCAAGCATGCTGCAGACGGTAGCATTGAAAAGTATAAAGAAAGATTTGTGGCTCAGGGTTTCTCTCAGAACGAAGGAATAGACTATGAAGAAACCTTTGCACCTGTAGCTAGATACACTTCCATCAGATTAGTACTTGCTCTGGCTATAGTGATGAAATGGAAGATACACTAGATGGATGTCAAGACTTCTTTCTTCAATGGTGTAGTGGAAGAGGAAGTGTATGTAGAACAGCCACTTGGTCTTGAGACACATGACAGAGAGTCTCATGTATGCATATTGAAGAAAGCCCTGTACGGTTTGAAACAGGAACCCAGGACCTGGTATGGAAGAATTGACAGCTTTCTATCCAGTTTGGGATTTACCAAGAGTAAAGCAGAGTCCAACCTTTACTACAAGATTGAGGATGGTAACCTAGTGATGCTTCTACTATATGTATATGATCTATTTGTGATAGGTATGGATGGGTTGATTGCTGATACGAAGAGAAATATTGCTGCTGAGTTCGAGATGAAGGACTTGGGGATGATGCATTACTTTCTAGGTACAGAAGTGTGGAAGAGTACGGATGGAATCTTCCTTGGACAAGGGAAGTATGCAATAGAGATCTTGAAGAAGTTTGGGATGATGGGCTGCAAGACTATGGCCACACCTATGGAATCAAACCTGAAGCTATTGAGTGATGCTTCATCAGAGTCGGTTGATGCTACGATGTATCGTCAGATGATTGGGTCTTTGATGTACCTGATGAACACGAGACCAGACATTTTGCTTTTGCTGTGAACACCTTGAGCAAGTTCTTGACAGATCCGAGAAATGTTCACTTGATTGTTGCAAAGCATATTATGAGGTACCTGAAGGGTATAGTTGATTATGGGCTCAAGTATGATGTGAATCAGAAGATTAACCTGGAGGGTTATGTTGATTCAGATTGGATAGGTAGTGACATTGATAGGAAGAGCACTTCAGGGTGTTGCTTCAGTATGGGATCAGGTGTGATCTCTTGGTTTAGCAGGAATCAATCCTATGTGGTAGTGAGTAAAGTTGAACCAGAGTATGTCGTAACTTATTCAGCTAGTTGTGAGGTAGTATGGCTGCGAAAGCTACTATCTAATTTATTTGATCTCCAGTTGGATGCTACTTGTATACATTGTGACAACCAGATTTGCGTGAAGTTGTCAGAGAATCCAGTGTTCCATGAAAAGTTAAAGCATATCGAGATCAAGTGCCACTATATTAGGGATATGGTGTAGAAGGGAGCAGTGAAGCTCCAGTATGTTGCGACAGAGGAACAGATAGATGATGTATTGATGAAGCCATTGGCTAGGGTGAAGTTTGAGTACTTCAGGGAGAAGCTTGGTGTTCTCCAGATCGAGGTTTCCTCCAAGGGAAAGTGATGAGTCCCATAGCCATTCTGACATGGTGAGAGGATTGGTTCCTTCCATGGTCAGATGTAAGGGCTAAGCCATTCTACATGATCAACTATAACAGCTATTTCCATTCTTGTAATGGAGCTACCTGGTGAGGTACCAGGAAAACTCAGTTTATGACTACGGGTCGTTCTGATACGACCGCGAGATTTGTTCTCACATGATCAGATATGAGTGCATGGCCATTCTGATGTGATAGAGGGATGTGTTCCCACTTGATCATATGTAAGGGCTGAAGCCATTCTATCATGGCTAAAGGATTAGGTTCCTCCCATGTCAGATATGAGTGTTAAGCCATTCTGACTTAGTGTCAGATATAAGGGCTACCGCCAATCTTTGAATGGAGCTACCTGGTGAGGTACCAGGGATCCTCATTCTAGGACTGAGAGCCTTTATGATGTGACTGAGGGGTGTGTTTCCACATACTTAGATGTAAGTGCAGTGGCCTTTCCATAGATGATAGTATTTTGGGTTCCTATCATGCTGGTGGTTGTAAGTGCTGAGCCATTTCATATATGATAGTAGTTTGGGTTCTATTGCTGCCGCAACTGTTCTCCCTAAATTTACTTTATTTAAATTCTGGGCCCCTCCTCATCGTTTTTTCTTGGTTTGGTCATGAAACTCTTGAGAATCTCAGGTGTTTTTTCTTTTAGTTTTACTTTGAAAGTGGATGTCAGATGGTTTATTTATGCCTTGTTTAGTTTCGGTTTGATTCGTGGATGTCTCGTTTTCTGGTCGAAGGAAAGAAAAATTTTGTGTTCTTCAGAGTTGCCTTTTCGAAGAAAGAACGGACCCAGCTGTGCCTGATCCTTAAAACTGTTTGAATATTTGATTGTTTCTTGCGATCGGGTCTCTTTTTAATCTCAGATCGGAAGTCATTAGTCTTCTGTTCTGTCACCGTTGTGGCCCTCAGATCATTCTTGCGTCCGACTCTCTAAATCTCGCCGACGTCCAATTCGTATTTTAACCTTAAGTCGCTTGCCCGTAGCCCTGACCCATCCGGCGTTGCGGCTGGGAGATCCTCTGAGCTTCCGATTATAATGTCTACCGATGTCCGACTTATCCTCCTCCTGCCCTCGTCGCTTGTCTCCAACCTTTGTCTCGTCCGCCGTTTCGGTTGGGAGGTCCTTTCAAATTCTGATGTATCATCCTTTCGACGTACAATTAATGGTGTTTCCCACCTGTGGAGTAGTTTACCTGTCCGATGTAAGTATTGTTGAGCCTCCAGTAAGTTTCCCGCCATGGGATGAGTAGTGGTATCGGCGCTTGGTGACTTCCTTGCAAGCTAGTCATTTCATGAGTTAATCTGACTATTATATTTTATAACATAATCCCAGTGGATGATGCTTGTCGATCGATTACAGGTGAGCACGGAGGAGCGATCAAAGTGCTACAGCGTGAAGAAAGACGGACCGTTTGGCAGAGGTATAACTGAGGCTCAGGGAATCGTCGTGGAGAACCATGGCCATAGAAGACAAAAGCCGAAATAATGAATACGCAGAAATGGATCAGTTACCAAGTGGTTCATGATTGCATACACACAAAATATCGTAGTGTGAAACGTTCGAGAAGTTGAAAGGTCATGCGTCTAGGGGGAAAACGAAGCACTCTGTAGGGGTAGTTAAATATGGAAAGGGGAACTGAGAAGGGGATTTTTCCCCGGGAAATTTTGTAAGCCATATATTGTAAGAGGAACTACTTTGTTTTACATGAGAGACTGTAAAATTTGCTTGCTGGAAGAGGCGCAATATGGAATACATCACATGTATTTAATTGAGCTATGTAAAGAGGAACTATTTCCTTTTCATCTATGACTCTTTAACTGTGAGAATGTTCTGATTTATGAACCTATGTTCTTGCTGGAATATTCTTAAGTTTAATTTTGTGATGTGGTTTTCCATGGTGAGTAATATTGGCTTGTTCATAAATAATCAGCTATCTGGTTGTTGAAATATTTTGTAGAGTGTTCATGTGTTTTGGAAGAAAGTCTCAGCTATCTGAAACATTTCACAATGCATGTAATGATTGTATTATTCACCCAACATGATAATTCTGCTCCCTAGGGATAGATTAGATAGTTAGTTTATTTATTATTGTATCTGATTTGGTTGCTTGCGAGCACAAGACGAGAGGTAAGAACCTTCGCATCACATTGTGACCGCTCCCTGCATCTTGATCACCCTGCATTTAGTTAGGCACTTTCATTTCTTTTCTTAAAGGTAAAAAACACAAAAAATCGGTGGACCGGACCGCAACTGGTAAAGCCTTTGTTTTGTTACTTGACCTACGGTAGCCGGACCGCAAACCGGACGGATTCCCTATACCAAACAATCAACGGGCTAGTTGGGAACGTTGATTGGGGAGAATCCCTTACTGTTGCTGCCTGCGATTTTCCAGGCCTCAACAGTTTTGGCGCTAGAAGGAGGGCCGCCAGTGCATGGCTGGCCGAGGAAACCCGTTTTCCTGAGATTATTCCACTGGTTATAGTTTTGAAAGTAGTGGACCGCGCAATCCAATTCCGGAAGAAGAAAAAAGAGAACATCTATATGCTGTTGGTAACGAAGTAGTTAACGACCTAAGAAGACACACCCGGGCATACGTAAAGAATCTTGGAGGGTTGCCAATTATCCCTGACTTACCTACAAGAGAGTACAAGAAGAAAAACCGTCCTATAGCAGAAGATTCATTGTTGGTTGGAGACTGGGAAGAACTTGTAGAGACTGCTTTGCAAGAAATTGAGCTACCTTTGAATCAAGAAGGCCCAGAAACCCCTTACATTTCTCTTGTTCACACCCCTGTTGGTTCACCCCCTCACTCTCCACCTCAACTCATGGCCGGTGTTAATGCAAATCAACCTCCTCCCAATCCACCTAATCCACCACCTACATGGAAATCCAAGTCACCTCTAAACCTGACTCCCCCTTTGCATGACCTACCTCAAGCCTTTGAGAAGTTACTGCCTAAATTTGACCCCAATGAGAAGATCCTAGTGGATGATCACCTACAAAGTTTCTACTTGGAAATAGAAGGTCTGAGGGCTGGGGAACATGAAGATGTAGTGTGCAGAATTTTCCCGCATACCCTCAAAGGAGCTGCTGCATCTTGGTACTTTGGGTTTCCTGCTAATTCTATCACGGATTGGGATAATTTTGAGAGAATTTTCAGGAGTAAGTATGCAATTCAAAAGACTAACGCAGCCCTTATGAAAGGACTATGTGCACCGAAGAAAGAGAAAAAGGAAAAAGTGCACAGTTTCACACAAAGGTTCGCAGCATATCTTAAGAAATTTTCTGAAACAGACAAGCCTTCAGACAAAGTACTAATTGAGTACTATACTTCAGCTTTGGGACCTGATCTGGCCATGTTTGCAAAAGGTAGGGCCAAGCCTACTCTGATAGAAACCTATGAAGAAGCAGAAGTGGTGGAGGCTGAAAGAGAGAGTATTGAAGATTACCCCAAACAATCAGGAGAGAGAAGGAAAACTTTATTGTTCACTAAGCCTAAAGAGGAGAAAGCACCAGATTATGAAAGTATGGCCAAAATGATGCAAAAGCTGTCTAATAAGATCATAGACTTGGAAAAAGAAAAGGAAACACAGAAGTTCTACAGGCCTTATTATAAGAAAAGGGAGGAAAACAATCAGTCCCAACCTCCTCCTCACAATACTGCGTCTATGAATCTGACAGAGATAGGGATGGAAAATTTATGCACCTTTCACCAATAGCCTCACTCCGAAAGGAACTGTCCACAATGGATAAATTCAATGACATTAGTTATGAATCAGATGTTGGATTCGAGACTAACGGAAGAAGATGATGATGAAAAGAAAGAAAATGCTGCTTCTACTTCTACAAAGGAACAGGAAGAAGAGACTATGGCATTATGGAGTTCTATCTCCTTACTCGATGCAGAAGAAGATATAACTAAAAAACACAAAGATATCAGGGAGGCTAACGTGACAACTAGAAGTCAAGGGACGGTTAGCAATGACAGTCTTTTACTCCCAAAGATCAGAAGGCTACAAAGAAATATCAGGAAGAAATTTCAAGATAAATCTGTGGCTGATAAGACTCCGGAATTCACTATTACCAGCCAAGATCCTAAGCTGAACAGAGCGCTGCCTGAACTAAACAAAGAAAAGTTGAATGCTGATAAATCTCAGTCCATTAAACAACAAATAGAATATGACATTGTTGAAGATTTAAAAAAGATAAAGGAAAACGTCCCTCTGTTTGAAATGTGCAAAGTACCTCAACAAAGAGAAAGGTTGTTGAAAGAACCAGAAACATCAGAAGAGGAGCATCCTGCTGACAATCAACCTCTGGAAGAAGAAGAAATTGGAGAAGCTAGAACTGGAGGTAAGTCTAAAACTAAATAGCCACCCTTCCTCCTGACGTTTGAAATTTTTAACCATAACATTCACAATTGTCTAGTAGACTTAGGGGAGTCAATTAATGTCATTCCCGTATCAGTATGTAAGAAAATCAATGGGCAGTTTAAGCCAACCACGTGGAGGGTGGTGCAATTGGATAGGACATACGTTAAGGTAATTGGTGAGATGGAGGACGTTCTAATCCGTCTAGCATCAAATGACAAAGTATGCCAGGTTATTAACATCGTGTTGGCTGATATACCAGACGCTTACGGCCTGGTCCTAAGCAGATATTGGTCAGCTAAATTGAATGGATATTTCGCCTCAGATTGGTCGCACCTGTGGTTTCCGTACAAAGGAAGTCCCAATCAGATTAAGGTTTTGAGAGAACCTCACATGAAGTACAATGTTACTCAACTGGATGAGAAGAATATACCGGTCGAACCTATGTTGGGAAACTATTTACTCGAACTGGAACCAGGGAACTATCAAGCGGAGGAGGCCAGTGACACATCTAACACCCAGCCTGATCTCCTTCGTTTTTCTCAGGTTGATGAGATTGACTGTAACATAGTAGACTTAGCAGTAGGAATAGATTCATTTCCAGTAGTTAATTATTTTTGGACTTTATTTTTTGATGGCTTAAAGACATTAGAAGGGTCGGGGGATGGATGTGTCCTTATTGATCCACAAAAGAATAAACATTTCCTGTCATGTAGATTAGAGTTTGAATGTACTAACAATACAACTGAATATGAAGCACTGGTGCAGGGACTCAAGAAAGCAATTGAATTGAAGTTAAGCAATTTAAAAGTTTTTGGGGACTCAGAAATAGTTGTAAAGCAAATAAGAAATCAAATACATTGTGTTTCCCCCCACTTGAAAGCTTACCAAAACGAGGTATGGGATTTGCTTAAATGTTTTCATGCATTCAATATTATTTCAATCCCAAGAATGAAAACTGCGGCCGCTGATCTTTTGGCCACATCGGCCACCAGGCTGGTACCCACTAATAACAGATGTTCTATTGAATTACTTTTCAGGCCTTCAGTACCTGACATGATCACCAACTTGCGAGTATTTGACAATGATTAGCAAATAATTGAGTGTTTGACAAATGATGAGATCTTTAAAGGAGCCATTATCGATGATGAAAAACACCAAGCCGAGATGAAGTTTGACAATTTCGTCCCTAAAGGGGTCAGAACGTTAGAGAAGATGTTTGACTTGGATGAAAAATTCAGAAGACCCACTAATGTAAAGACGCACAGCTCAACTCTACAGTTCGAACTGGTAAAATTAGGGACTGAAATGGATCCTAAGTTTGTGAATCTCGGCAAATGTTGCTCACCAGTCGAGAGGGATAGGTTCATCAGTTTGTTTAAATAGTACAAATATGTCTTCGCCTGGACGTACCAAGATTTGAAAACCTATGACACTAGCATCATCAAGCATATCATCCCTATTAAAGCGGGCATCAAGCCATATCAGCAGCCGTTAAGGAAGATGCACCCGAAGTTGGAGCCACTAATACAGAGCGAAGTAAAGAAATTGTTAGATGCCAGAATTATTTTTAAAGTTAGACACTCTGAGTGGGTGTCAAATTTAGTTCCAGTTAGAAAAAAATTGGGAGAAATCAAACTGTGCGTGGACTTCAGAAACTTAAATCGCGCCTCAGATAAAGACAACTATCTGGTGCCTCCCATGGAGCAGTTGTTACAGATGGTTTCCGGTTCTGAATTGTTTTCATTGTTAGACGGGTTCTCTGGATACAACCAAGTGTTAGTAGCCGAGGAAGATAGATTGAAGACAACGTTCAGAACTAAATGGGGGACTTTTGCCTATAGAAGGATGCCTTTTGGACTGATTAACGCTGGAGCGACATTTCAGAGAGCTATGGACATATATTTCCATGGACTGATTGGACGAAGTGTGGTGGTATACCTTGATGACATCACAATATTTTTGAAGAAAAGAGGGGAGCACGCGTTCCACCTAAAGCAAATTTTCGAACGCTGCCAGAAATATGGCATTTCCCTCAATCCTAAGAAGTGCATTTTTGCGGTCATAGAGGGAAAGTTACTGGGGCATATAGTTTCAAAGAGAGGTATATTTATAGACCCAAAAAGAATTAAGGCCATTGAACAAATCCCTATGCCCCATAATAAAAAGGGAATTCAATCCTTCATGGGAACAATAAACTTTGTAAGAAGATTTGTACCTAATTTTTCCCAGACTGTTAAGCCACTCCAGCAGATGGTCAAGCAAAATACACAATTTAAGTGGATTGAAATTGAAAAGAATGCTTTCAGCAAAATCAAGACTGATGTTGCACATGCTCCATCCCTGAAGAGCCCAGACTTTGGTAAAGACTTTATTATGTACACCTTTGCATCCTATAATTCATTGGCAGCCGTGCTTACCCAAAAGGAGGACGGGGGTGATGAATTCCCAATCTCTTTCATGAGCACTGGGCTTCAAGGGGCTGAATTAAACTACCCAGCCATTGATAAGAAAGCATACATAGTATTTAAGGCAATGAAGCAATTCAGGCCTTATATATTAAAAAATCGGACCAAGGTAATAGTTCCTTACCCAGTTGTAAGGTCTCTTCTCATTCAGAAAGAGTTGGGAGAAAGAAGGGGCAACTGGGTAACAACCCTTCAAGAATATGACCTTGAATTCAAACCAGCCACTATAGTGAAAGGTCAAGGGATATGCAAATTGATGACTGGAAGTAGAAACAATGAATAACAAGCATGGGAAGATGAAGCCGAATTGCATGTAATGGATGTATGTCCTTTGTTCACGGCTCCTGAGTCCTGGTATAGAGACCTTGTGCATTACTTGCAGTCAGGGCTATTGCCAGAACATTGGAGTTCAAAACAAAGGAGAGCTCTATGTTTGAAATCAGCTTCCTACCAAATCGTAGAAGGCGTATTATTCAGAAAGAACTACAATGGAGTCCTCCTGAGATGCTTGGAGAAAGAGGATGCTAAGAAAGTAATGTCTGAATTACACGATGGTCCGGCTGGGGGACATTTTTCAGGCGACACTATATCCCACAAAACCCTTAGAGCTGGTTACTATTGGCCTACGCTCTTTAAGGATGCACATGCACATGTCAGGAAATGCGATATTTGTCAAAGATGCGGTGGAAGACTGCCTAAAGCAGCAGCACCTCTAAAGCCTGTGATGGTCATGGAACCATTTGAACAATGGGGGCTGGACATTATTGGAGAGACAAAACCGAATTATTCCCTTCTGCACAAGTACATTCTTACTGCTACTGATTATTTCACTCACTGGGTCGAAGCTATCCCACTGCGCAAAATAAACGAAGACGAAGTCATCAGCTTCCTACAAGATCATATCATGACCAGGTTTGGAGTTCCAATTTCGTTAGTTTTTGACAATGCTAAGTATTTTTCATCAATTAAATTGACTACATTTGCTCATGATAAAGGGATAAAATTACATTAATCTTCTAACTACTATCCGCAAGGGAATGGCCTGGCTGAGTCCTCTAATAAAAACCTCATTAGAATTTTGAAGAAGACTGTAGTAGAAAACCAGAGAAGTTGGCACTCAGCCTTACCCAACGCCCCGTGGGATGACAGAGTCACCCCCAAGTTTGCAATAGGAATATCACCCTATACCCCTGTGTACGGTAAAGAGGCCATCCTGCCCCCCAATATCATGCTATCAGCTTCCATAATAGCCCAAGAGTCTAGGGGGTCTGATGATGAGGTTCTCCAAATGAGGATATATAATCTTCTGAAAGCAGAGGAGGCCAGATCCAAGGCTAGAGAACATTTTAAACAGCAGCAGGAGATAGTAAAAAGATGGTTTGACAAACATAAAGCTGGAAAAAGGGACTTGGAAGTGGGAGACCTTGTTCTCAAGTGGAATCATCCCCATTATGAGAAGGGAAAGCATACTAAGTTCCAACAATTGTGGGTAGGCCCATTTCAGATCAAAGCAAAACTTGGCCCTGCTACTTATAAGCTGCAGGATTTACAGGGATGGGAAGAGAACCTACCAGTCAATGGTTTGGTTCTCAAGCCTTATTTTTCTTGAAGTTGTCTTTGAGTTTCCTGTTTTGTATATAAATAAGATTTTGGTTGTTTTGAGTCATGTTTTCATTTTGTTTGGTTTTAAGTCTATTGGTTTCAATAAAGGGAGTTAACTCGTGGTTATTTGAGAGACACAAAAATTTCTGGGAATGGTGGACATGTTTGAGTAGTCAGACTATGTGTTGCTGTTTGAGTTCTTCCAGTCTAGCAGTTTTTATCGAAGTCTCTGTGTGCATTGAAGTCCTACTTAATCCCTGCAAGATAAACCAGATTCGAGGAGTCTGGAGTACTATGTCAGGGCTCCATCCACGTCACATGTAAAATGTTCAAAGGAGCGACCGTAAAGGACCCATGGAAAGAAGCAAGGTGAACAGTGTATTAAATATAAATGATCCCATGCCAAGAAGAAAATGCCAAAAGGCAAATAAAGAGTCCAAAATTCTTTAAAAGCATCATAAATCAAAGCAGTGCTGAATCACAAGTACTGATATGCCAAAAGATCCTCTCCGTCCGCGAGATGAAGCTTAAAACACACCACTCGCACAAAAGGACACTATGGGATAGAGGATTCTGAATTAAAATTCAGTAAGAAAGGCGCACAGAAAGACTCAAATGAAAGGAACAAAAGTCCAAAAGCACAAAAAGTGTTAAAATGGCATGGGAACGAGGAACAAACGAATACTGTTGTTTACTATCTGCTACAATCCTGTGGTGTCCACGTTGTTAGCTAACTGAAGACAGAAGCAATAATGAAACTCATACTCGGGCCCCGACAGAGTTATCTGGACTTGAGGATCTCGGTTTCCACTTCCCCAAATTGGACTAGTATCAATGATTAAGGTACACACTTCGGTCATTTGAGAAATCCGGATAGCTGGAAAAATTTATTTGATGCATTTGGTTGAGAAATAGCTTTCCACTCAAAGAAAAGTGAGCCAGAGATCTAGGTTCACCAGGAAATCACCAGTTGTTGCTGCCGCAACTGTTCTCCCTAAATTTACTTTATTTAAATTCTGGGCCCCTCCTCATCATTTTTTCTTGGTTTGGTCGTGAAACTCTTGAGCCTCTCAGGCATTTTTTCTTTTAGTTTTACTTTGAAAGTGGATGTCAGCTGGTTTATTTATGCCTTGTTCAGTTTCGGTTTGAGTCGTGGATGTCTGGTTTTCTGGTCGAAGAAAAGAATTTTTTTTTGTTCTTCAGAGTTGCCTTTTTGAAGAAAGAACGGACCCAGCTGTGCCTGATCCTTAAAACTATCTGAATATTTTATTGTTTCTTGTGATCGGGTCTGTTTTGAATCTCAGATCAGAAGCCGTTAGTATTCTGTTCCGCCTCCGTTGCGACCCTCAGATCATTATTGCGTCTGACTCTTTAAATCTCGCCGACGTCCGATTCGTATTTTAACCTTAAGTTGCTTGCCCGTAGCCCTGACCCGTCCGTCGTTGCGGCTGGGAGATCCTCTGAGCTTCCGATTCTAATGTCTGCCGACGTCCGACTTATCCTCCTCCTGCCCTCGTCGCTTGTCTCCAACCTTTGTCTCGTCCACCATTTCGGCTAGGAGATCCTTTCAACTTCCGATGTACCATCCTTCCGACGTCCGATTAATGGTGTTTCCCGCCTGTGGAGTAGTCTACCCGTCCGATGTAAGTATTGTTGAGCCTCCAGTAAGTTTCCCGCCATGGGCTAAGTAGTGGTATCAGCGCTTGGTGACTTCCTTGTGGGCTGGTTATTTCATGAGTTAATCTGACTATTATATTTTATAACATAATCCCAGTGGATGATGCTTGTCGATCGATTGCATGTGAGCACGAAGGAGCGATCAAAGTGCTACAGTGCGAAGAAAGATGGACCATTTGGCAAAGGTATAACTGAGGCTCAGGGAATCTTCATGGAGAACCATGGCCATAGAAGACAAAAGCCGAAATAATGAATACGCAGAAACTGATCAGTTACCAAGTGGTTCATGATTGCATGCACACAAAAGATCAGAGTGTGAAACGTTCGAGAAGTTGAAAGGTCATGCGTCTGGGGGGAAAACGAAGAACTCTGTAGGGGTAGTTAAATATGGAAAGGGGAACTGAGAAGGGGCTTTTTCCCTGGGAAATTTTGTAAACCATCTATTGTAAGAGGAACTACTTCATTTTACATGAGAGACTGTAAAATTTGCTTGCTGGAAGAGGCGCAATATGGAATACATCACATGTATTTAATTGAGCTATGTGAAGAGGAACTATTTCATTTTCAGCTATGACTCTTTAACTGTGAGAATGTTCTGATTTCTGAACCTATGTTCTTGCTGGAATATTCTTAAGTTTAATTTTGTGATGTGGTTTTCCATGGTGAGTAATATTGGCTTGTTCATAAATAATCATCTATCTGGTTGTTGAAATATTTTGTAGAGTGTTCATGTGTTTTGGAAGAAAGTCTCAGCTATCTGAAACATTTCACAATGCATGTATTGATTGTATTATTCACCCAACATGATAATTCTGCTCCCTAGGGATAGATTAGATAGTTAGTTTATTTCTTATTGTATCTGTTTTGGTTTCTTGCGAGCACAAGACGAGAGGTAAGAACCTGCGCATCACATTGTGACCGCTCCATGCATCTTGATCACCCTGCATTTAGTTAGGCACTTGCATTTCATTTCTTAAAGGAAAAAAACACAAAAACTCGATGGACCGGGCCGAAACCGGTAAAGCCTTTGTTTTGTTACTTGACCTACAGTAGCCGGACCGCAAACCGGACGGATTCCCTATACCAAACAATCAATGGGCTAGTTGGGAACGTTGATTGGGGAGAATCCCTTACTGTTGCCGCCTACGATTTTCCAGGCCTCAACAGGTTCCTATCATGCTGGTGACTATAAGTGTGGTGCCTTTTCACAGATGGTAGTAGTTTGAGTTCCTACCATGCTGGTGATTGTAAGTGCTGAGCCTTTCCATAGATGGTAGTGGTTTGAGTTCCTACCATGCTGGTGGATGTGAGTGTTGTGCCTTTCTGCAGATGATAGTAGTTTGGGTTCCTATCATGCTGGTGGTTGTAAGTGCTAAGCCATTTCATAGATGATAGTAGTTTGAGTTCCTATCATGCTGGTGAATGTGAGTGCTAGGCCTTTCTAATATGATTATAGGATTGGTTCCTACATGATCAGATGTGAGTGCTGGGCGTGCCTTTCTGACGAGTAGGTCAGATATAAGTGTTGGGCGGGCTATTCTGACTTAGTGTTAGATATAAGTGCTGAAGAAACACCTACATGGAGGCTATGCCTACAACCAACATTGAAAAGGGTTGGCTTTGTAGAACTTCCTGTGACGAGAAGAATCGTGAGATAGCACCAGTGATGATGATCCAGATCGAGTGATGGTCAAGATCCAGTGATGATGATCCAGCAGTGATGATATATATCAAGTGATGATCCAGATCGAGTGATGGTAGAGATCCAGTGATTATCTAGATCGAGTGATGGTCGATATCCTGTGATGATGATCCAGCAGTGATGATCTAGATCGAGTGATGATCCAGATCAAGAGATGATCCAGATTCAAATATTGACGATGACTTGAAGATGAAGATGACTTGAAGACTCAGAAGACTTGAGATGCAGATGATGAGATGATCCAATTGATGCAGAGAAGAAGACCAGGGGTGAAAATTGTGTCGAAAGAATACCTTCTTAGTTAAGAGGGAGTGTTGATGTATTTTTAACTTTAGAATGTGTTCATCTATGTATCTTATGTATGGGACAAGGAGCACGAAGGGGTTACCCACTATGCCCCGATGTTTCGATCGATAGGATCAATTATGTAAACAAGTCATGTCAAGACAGAGTGGGTAACCCTCTGATTTTCTAAGGGTTAAAGTCCCTGTAGTTCTAGGGCACTAGGGTTATTAGACTCTCCTAGTAGAGGTCAGCCCTGGTAGGGTTTTAGTCATGTCAGGATTAGTATAAATAGAGAACTGGAGTCTCTATTTACCACACAAGTCATCCACACTCAATTTTAGTGCATAGTTGAGGAAGGAGAAGACACTGGGGCTAGACAAGAAGAAGATTACTTCTGTTGGGAGATCACTTATTGTTTTGGGGATTTTACTGTTTTGGTGCTGATTCTATCTCTGAGGAAGTTGCGGGGTTTTCTCCTTTATGGTTTTCCCGAGGAAAAACACTATGTTCGTTGTCTCTTGTGATTGATTGTTGTACTTGTTAATCTCTCAGTTAAATATCCTAATAATGCTAGCTTAATGTTGAAAAACTAACAAGTGAACCATTTGATGGCTTCACAGTTGTCACCCCAGGTCACAACACAATGCAATGCAACACATGGATTCTAAAGCTACAAGTCACCACAGGTAACTATAATTTTGTTGATATTTTTTATGTGGTTGATGTTGATGATACTAATATAGCATTGGGAGAAAAATGGTTGTATTCTATAGGAGAGAATTCAGTAAATTATCAAATTCCTGAAATGAAATTTCAAGATTCAACAGGTGCACTAAGGGTTGTGAGAGGGCAGCACACTTACCCAAAACAGGTGGTAAATTACAAAACTATGAGATTTATATTGAGGCATGGTGATGTAGAATGGGCTGCAGAATGTTATGTCACCTCTCCCAAGCCAAAAATTAGAGTTGTTAAACTTCCAAAATAGATAGAGACACTTTTTCACAAATATGAAAAAGTTTTCAGAGATCTTCCACATGGTAGACCACTTGAAAGGGGGGTTGAGCATAACATTGTTTTGGAGGAGGGTAATTAACCCATTCAGATAACACCTTATAGAAATCCCAAGAAGTTCATATATGAGATTGAGAATTCCATTAAATAACTCTTAGAGTTGGGACTCATTAGACCAAGCTCTAGCCCTTATGCTTCTTCAGTAGTATTGGTAAAGAAAAAAATGGAACTTTGAGGATGTGTATAGAGTTTAGAGATTTAAACAAGAAGACCATCAAGAATAGATATCCTATTCCTAGGATTGATGAGTTCATTGATGAGATATTTGGAGTTAATTAATCTTCCAAGATTGACCTTAGATCTGGTTATCACCAAATTCAGATGAAGGAGGAAGATGTGCATAAGACTGCTTTTCAATGTCATCATGGTCACTTTGAGTTTACTTTTATGCCATTTGGGTTAACTAATGTTCCAACCACATTTCAAGCATGTATGAATAGAATGTTTTTCAAGCATATTAGAAGGTTTGTTTTAGTATTCTTTGATGATATTCTCATTTACAGTAAAACTTGGGAAGAGCACTTGCAACACGTAGAGGTGGTGTTGAAAACTTTGCAAGAACAATCTCTCTATGCTTAGATGTCTAAATGTGATTTTGGGATGAAAGAAATATTATATCTTAGGAAAATTATTGGCAAAGATGGATTGAAAGTGCACATGGAAAATATCAGGTCCATCTTAGAATGGCCATCCCCGAAAAACATCACACAATTAAGAGGTTTCATTGGGATATGTACATACTACAGGAAGTTTGTGAAAGGATTCTCCAAGCTGACTTATTGACTCACTGACTTGACTAACAAGGATGCTTTCAAGTGGAATGAAGAGGATGAAAATTCCTTCCAAAAGATGAAATACGTAATGAGTAGTTGTCCCATACTTGCATTACCTGATTTTTTTAAGCCTTTCGTTGTTAAATGTGATGCCTCAGGTGGAGGAGTAGGGGCTGTCCTAAAGCAAGGCCAACACCCTATAGCCTTTGAGAGCATAAATTTGTAACCTCATGAAAATATTTAATCCATATATTCACTTACATTTGATGATATGGTATTTGGTGATAGTAGATCTCCAAAAGCTAAATATTGGGTGGAAGAAAGCTAAGAAATTTTAAATATTTTAAAAGATGATTTGCAAGTTGCCCAGAATTGGCAAAAACAATATGCAGATGAACAAAGAGAGGAAATGAATTTCCAAGTTGATGGTTTAGTGTATTTTAGGTTGCAACCATACAAACAAGCATCTCTCAAAACGAATGGATCAAAAAAGTTAAAGGCAATATATTATGGGCCCTACAAGGTGATCCAAAAAATTGGAGAAGTAGCATATGAGTTGAAACTTATGGAAGGGAGTAAAATTCATAATGTATTTCATGTTTCTTGTCCCAAGAAATATAGTATTAAGAAAATTGTAATTTCAGATACACTCCCTCCTTTTGATGATGAAGGGCAAATCACACTTATTCCGGAAAAGGTTTTCAAGACAAGGGAGAGAGGATTGAGGAGCATTACAATCAAATAATACTTGGTGCAATGGAAGGACCTACTGAGTGAAGATGCCACATGGGAAGAGGAGAATGTTTTGTAGCATCCAAATATGAAATTTCTTGAGGAAAAACAATATTGGGTGGGGAGGACTGTAATGTCCCCATTTTAAAATAATTGCATAGTGGGAAAATTCCATCAATCCTACTAGTTCCCTAGGTTGGGTGGAAACATTGGGAATTTAATAAGGGAGATAATAAATGATGTTTATACACTATAAGGAATAAAATATTTATTTAATAAGTTCAATTAAATGAATTCAAGTGAAGAATGAAATGGCTAGGAAAAATGGAGACATATGGAGACTATGGGGCCCACTCAAGCTAGAATTCCTATGTTAAATGGCATCGACCTCTTGCAATCTCAAATATATGGAAAGCCTAATGTTTTGCATGGATTATAACATCAATATACTTGTCCATATAATTCAATGATTTAATTTTGGATGAAGTGTAATTTACATGAGCAAGGAAGAGCCAAATTGGGAGTTTCATGGACACTTGGCTAGATTCCCCTTACACTTATGACATCTATGACGCCAATGATGGAAATTCTATGACAGTTATGACACAAGTCAGATATAAAGGCTGAAATATCACATATATGACATATCAGGTAAAAATATATCATCCAATAGGTCTCTCATGTGATTTGAAGAAGGCCAATGGGTTCCTACTCAATTTGGGAGAAGATGGAAGGTGAAGAGAGAGGCCACATGGCAATGCATGAGAAGCCACACAAATTCGACTTGGATTTGGTTTATGGATGTATTTGGAAGATGAGGATACTATTAATGTTTATAAAATAAATGGATCATCCATGATAAGGTTCTTTTTGATTAGTTGTGAAATTTGTTGTTGTGAAGAGAGAGAGCTAGTGAGTGACTAGTTCATGCTTGAGCCAATTTCGAGGGTGAAAGATTCCCATCCTAATTGGTGATTGGAGAGACCACTTAGGTATTTAAAGGAGATTCAATGTATTTATAATATGAAGGTCAAGCTACATAATCTCATGGAAACTTAAGGATTCAGCTCATTCCCCCTCCCATCTCACATTCTTTCACCATATTTCAGCTCGATGGAGTGAGGCACACTTGGTGAGCCATTTATATTTTTGAGGGAGATCCTCTTGCTCCATAATTTTGTATTCTGATGTAAATAATATTATATCTCTGTTAATAAAGTTATGAGTTCAAAATTATAGGATATTTTATGTATTATTGATCAGTAATAAAGAAATAGTTCCATTTCCCACTTCTTTGTTGCAAACTCTTATAATATTGGTAGATTTGAATGGCTGTGTAAACTATTGATTATTCATGCATGAATGGAATGTAACTGAATAATATTTTAGGTTTCATATTCATTCAATGATATTTTTTTTCCATTGTGTTGAATTCCATAACCATTGGATTAAATTGCATCTCATTTCCCCAATGGTTCAAAACTAGTTTTTATATATCTGATTGAAGGAAGTGATAATAACCATGGGAGTTCGATTGGTTTAGAATATGAGTCCATGTTGATTTCCTATACATATACCCTTCCTCAATTTAATAATTTTAGTGGGTTTCTGTACATTTGGGAGGGCATTCCGGCAATTACCCGGGGGGCTTTGAACCCCAAAATTGCTAATAAAATCATCTATCTTGTTCAGAATTTAGTACAAAATTGAAGAAGTGATTGGAAGGAAATAATACATCCCTGAACATAATAATTAAGTTATTATATCATTCATAAACCTTCTCTAAATATTTGGGATCGATTGGGCCAATTTGGAGACCAAGACACTAAAACTAGTGAAGAGCAAAAATTGTGAAAAAATGGAAAATTGGGCATTTTAGTAAAAATTTTAAAAAGGGACATTACAAATACAAACTAATGTACAAGTAAAATTCTCATGGGATTCACACCAATGGGATCCTGTCCATCACTGTTAGGGATTAGGGATGAGGACTGGTGTACCCTATTTGGATTTGTAAACATATTTCCTTTCATTAATAAATTTTTATAATGTTTGGTGTAATATGTATGGTAAATTATTTCATTTAGTATATATAAATTATTTATTTCTTGTATTCAATTGTGTTGATGGGCATATGTGACTATGCACGTAACGAGGGAAGACAACCCAGACCGGGATCCTTAAAGCAGGCTCCAAGCTGTTTGGGATGGTTGTTCCCGATAGGTTTAAAGGCTCTGTTAGACTAAAAGTCTAATTAAAGAAAAGTCTAAAAGATAAAGCTAACACTACTGATTTTTAATCAAATATATACCTATCCCTACACTAGTTAATAAATGTTATTAATTACAATATCAATCAGTTAAATTTAATCTACTTCAAGAAATTAGATTTAACAATACAGGAAGAAGAAGTTAAAATTTTAACAGAGTTGATAAATCACAGACATACATTATATACACCTATACATTAATCACAAGATAAGAAAATAATCTGAATGTGACATGAATATAAAGGTCTGATTCAATGTGTTTCTTAGTAATATAATTATCAGAAACAGAAAATACATTAACCTAATCTAAGTCCTATCCTGATCAGGAGCGATGCAAATATTTAACCTGAAATCGAACCTACTAATGGGACTACTCTATTAATAATCTTGAAATATTCAAAAGAAATTCAGAAATTAACAAGATCATACAATAGACACATACATCACATATGTTATGATATCAATTATCATATTTATAACATGACATACATCAGCAAATCGAAATCAGTATAAGTCGACAATTATACATAATATACTTGCATAATTCATAAACGAGATCATAGCAAATATTAATAATGTGGGAAAAATAACAAAACCAAGTGATACCATAAACACATATGAAAAGTAACAATACTGTAAACATATATAAGTATCACTAGTTAAAACACTGTAGCTGCTGACAACAAACTACCTTAAGTCACAGGGACATCAAACAGTGGTCTTGTCTCCTTCTTTCCCAAACTATCGACCCCTTTCCCACATAAGGATATTTCCCTTTAAAAACATTTCGTCTCCCCAAAATAAACAGTTCTATGAAATAGGGATTACAAAATCGAAATCTTTAACCGATTTCTCTTAAAAATGACAAACGAAGTTGTTATTTTTCTATATTCATGGAAATGTCTGGAAATGAGAATGATTCGATTCATAAAAGTGAATCAGAAATATCAAAAACATCCATGATGAAATGACACCTGGATAACAGCTCCACTAAATTCGATTCGTTCCTGATTATGTGGGGATCATCCAAGAAGTAAACAACCATCAAAATCCGAGGCAGGATCCAAAACCATTATCTGCGATACTGCACACAAAAGAAATATAATTAAAACACATACAAAAGGAAAATGCAATAAACTAGATAATAAATGAATTAAACCAAACCAAATACCTGTAAAGAAATAACTCGACTATCAATCTATCATAACTTCAAACCTAAAACCCAAAACATTATAATTTCACAGGGGCGTTAAACACCTGAATGTTTACACCCTTTGATGAATTGCGCGACAGGCCCTTAAATTGCATAAGAGTAATTTGAGCATTAAGCTCTCGTACTTTCTCTTCATTCTTATCGTTCTCATTCTGCAACTTCAGTACTCTACAAATCAGACAATTCTTATGCTTTTTAACACGCAGCAAAGACTTATTGTCTGCATCTAACTGCTCTTTCAACTTAAGATTCTAAGTCTCCACAATATCGCGATAACCTAACATCTCAGTCACTCTTCCTTCCATGCTGTGAACCTTATCCAATGAGCAGTTAACAAATAGTGGATTCATCATATCCCCAACCTGATAAGAACCAGATACGTTTGCCTCTACGGGCTTCCCCTTAGCTGGGGAATCAACAACCGAATCAACTCGGACATCTTTATCAAACGCATGAGGACTATCCTCGACAGTGTTCGAGATAAAGTCATGCCCAACATTATGGTTATCAACAGGAAAAACAAGTTCTTGTTCTTCATCATCTATCACGACAGTCTCAACATGAACACCATCATCCACGAGTGATTTGACAACATTACCCCTGGCCATGCTTCTAGTAAACCTACCCATAACCTTGGCTTTCGGCCCATTGCTTCCATGATTGTAGGTTTTATCGACATTCCTCTTTGGTGTAACCAGCGACAAAGTTGAAGACCTCCTCATGCATTTAGTGACCAGAGGAGTACCAGGGTTGCTTACCAGAGTGGACACAGGTTTATTACATGCGTTGGGGCTCATACGACCGGTAGGGTTTAACAGGGGTTCGGGTGCAAATGAAAACACAGCATGACTAGGCTCATGATGCCTGATACATTCCTTGGGACGGTCAAACTGACAGTGGCAGAAAGCCAAAAAACCATTAGACTCAATAAACTCATCCCATGACCGGTCTAATTTCGACAATTCCCTCTCAATTAACATTCTGACCAAGCTGTGATGGAAAAGGCTATGACTAACATGTTTCAAACCCTTTTTAATTGTAGAGGACATTCTAAAGAGAATCTGGACTAGGTAATAAGGTAAATTTAGAGGGAAGACAATAAAAACAGACATCAACCGCAGATGGTACACATAGGCTGAAGAGAGGCGACCTTCACAGGTCACGTACCTGTGTATTAAGTCCAAGACTGAGCGCCACTCCTTCTTAAAGAATTTGCGAGAGACACTAGTTCGGAACGATACCTCTTGACAGAGGTTTTGAGAAACTGCCTCCATTCGGTTATGTTCATTTGCTTATATTTAAACCACCTTTCGCCTGTTAATGGCAGACCATTTGCAAGCGCAACTGAGCGTTCATCCACACGAAACTGGAGATCACCAACTTTTACCCGAGATTCGGCCAAAGACACAGCAAACACCCTCGTAACCTCGGGGTTCGAATCCGAGAACTTACTGATAAATGGCAACCATCCGACAACCTCGACCTTGACTAAAAGTTGAGGGTTCTGATCCAATAATTTCATCCCAAAGTGCTCGACTCTCACCACCGGCACCATGACCAACTGTGCACATGCACGGAAACTCACCAAGAAAAGGTATTCAAGATCAAAACACGACAGAGAACCAAAAAGAGAGCACTCAAGGTGCAGACCCAGGAGAAAACCTAAGCAATGGAGCCTGATACTTTCATAAACCAATTGCGACATCAATAACCGCAGCCGATAACCATGAAACTTCGGCATGATGGGGAATGATAACACTATAAGGCAATCGAAATAAGAAATGATGGCAAACAACTCGAGATTAAAATGATCCTGCCATAATTTATCTCGGGCTATTGACGTAAGACCACTCATTGCATAGACCACTGGTGCTGCACAAGGATGATGCCACGACATTGGTCGCGTAGCAGTCATTGAATGTGATGGACATATTCGAGTACAAAGGTAATAATACCACATTCGTTTACCGGCAAGTGGATCGGTTTTGGCGGTGACAGACATGAATCAAAACAACTATAATAATGAACCTCGATCAATGATATATCAACCTTAGTATATGATACTCTAACCTTCAGGGATGGCGGACATACTCCATGAAATACAAGCCCCACGACGCATTGTATCAACCCCGACCTTTACGTGTGATAATGAAATTAACCAATGAAGCTTATCATCAAGATCAGGATCAAATAACAAGGTTGGGTCATGCATAATTCGCAGATTAGATTAAAGGCTTTGGAATTATAATTCGAATAGACCCTGATAAGGTACCAAACCATACAACGACCAACCTTCCAATTTCACAAACATATCAATATTTATAATAACAAAGTCAAAAGGTAAAGATCAAGTGATAAATGCTTGGATAAGGTTTCAATATTAGGTTATGAGGAAAAGATATGGAAATTATTAATACTCATCCCTTGATTGTTAATGTAAATCCATCTAAAATAATAACTTGATAATGGTGATTTTGTCAAGTAACCTATAGTTTGCAAAGGCTGCTTAAAAAACATAAAATTCCATTGATTCAGTAGCTCACAGAAAGTCATTATTTCAGTAGCTAGTGATTCATTAGATTTGTCCTTTGAACATTTCATCAAAACAAAATAGAATTTTGTTTGATGAAATATGTTTTCTAAAGGCTGTTGAGCAAGGGCACAACAGATGGCGACTGACTAGGAGGAACAGTTATCTCTGCTTCTTAACCTGAAACCATGCAAACAGAGAAATTAAATCCTTCATATAAGCCATTATACAGACATCGATATTTTAACATCTTCAACAGGTCCAAGCATTTCACAATTCTAAAAATTACCAGAAATTTACAATTCTAATTATTCATTTGATAAAGATCGAGTTTTAACAAAAATTAGTCCAAAAGAAGTAAAACAATAAATGGCTTGGTTTTAAGAATAAAACCCCAATACCATAAGCATGGCCCTGCTGTCGGTAGGCATCTATAGCCTCGACAGGGTTGCTTCAAAACCCAAGGAATGCCAGTATCCCATCTGCTAGTTTAGAGATGTACAATTCTAGTTAGGTTGAACTGTCACCATCATTTTCTCTCTCTCTCTTTTTTTTTTAATTTCATATTTCTGATGGTCATGGTTCTGGATTGGTAACCAGATAGAAACCATGTCAGTCACCAGTCTGCACCACAATAAATAAACCGGCTCGTTATGAGACCTTTTATCCCTCAGTGTTTTTCCAAGGGCCATTGTCCAGGCTTGGTGACCGGAGAAGACAATGTTACTGAATGCAAACCTATGATCTTGAGTAGACTGGATCATTATCATGACCCTCTGTCCTTCAGACTATTTTAAAGAATGTTCATATCCAACCATGGCTAGAATGTAGTAATAATTAATCTACAGAGAGATTATCTTAGCAGATGGGGAAGCAGACCTTATTCTCTTTATGAGAAGGGATGGAGTAAAATATTTAAAAGATAACCTTGCCATGTCCTGCCCTAATCATTTTGGAAAAATATTTTCCAAGACTCATATTATTGATTAATATTAACATGATTCAAGAATTTATGGTAAAATCTAGAGCAATGAAAAATTATTCCATGTTCAAGAAGTAAAATAGTGTGACAGTTTTGAGGATAGTAAGATCTTTGTGCATGATTTACAGATCAATTACATAACTTGAAAGAAGTTATCAGTTTGAAGTTTGATAAGTTGATCAAACTCAAAAATACACAAATCAAACAGCAAATAAATATGAGAAAATATCAACGATAAACAAATCAGAAAGATATCATCACAAAATCTACAAACCAAGCACATCACACAAGGTATATACAAGATATTCCCTTGAGGGGGATCAGCAAAAATATTTATTAATGAGGTGACCATGCACTAGAAGGTTGTCAATGTCACCCTCCAATTTCTGCAACCTAAAAGTGCTAGGACCAAGTTTTTCTGTAATAATAAATGGTCCCAGCCACAGCCATTGGAACTTCATATGTTTTCCTTTGTCTTCGTGCTCCTTGTCCCATTTCAGAACAAGGTCACCTACTTCCAAATCCCGACTGACTGATTTTCTGAGATCAAACCAGCGCTTCACAATCTGTTGGTGCTTATCAAACTGTTTCCTAGCTAACTCTCTATCTTCCTCCAGTTTATGCAAGGTGTTAATTCGATGCTCCATGGCAGAACATGGTGTCTCCTGCATTGACTGGGAGAGCTGTAAAGAGGGTAAAAATAAATGAGGAGGCAAAATAGCTTCCTTGCCATATAATAGGAAAAAGGGAGAGTTTCCTATGGCATCTTTGGGAGTCACTCTGTCAGCCCATAAGGCATTCGATAAGGCGTTGTGCCAATTCCTATGATGATTTACCACCGTACGTTTCAGAATCTTGATTAGATTTTTATTAGAAGATTCAGCTAACCCGTTACCCTGGGGATAATAATTAGCTGAATATTTTAACTTTATGCCCTTTTCCAATGCATACTCAGTTAATTTAACAGAAGAAAAATAAGTTGCATTGTCAAAAATCAAAGATTCAGGAACACCAAATATGGTGATAATAAAAGAATCAAGGAATGATATCACTTGTTTCGAGTTAACCACTCGCAAGGGGATGGATTCAACCCATCTAGTGAAATAACCTGTGGCTATCAAAATGTATTTATGCTGCTGTGAAGAAGCTGGTGTGATCGTCCCAACAATATCCAGACCCCATTGCTGAAATGGGACTTCGATAATAACCGACTCGAGGGGTAACGCTGCCTTCTTTAGTCTGCCTCCTGCTCTCTGACACTCCTGACACTTCTTGGCAAATGCATATGCGTCTTTGAAAAATGTAGGCCAGTAGTAACCAGCTTTGAGTACTTTATGTGCAGTGGTTTCTCCGCCAAAGTGTCCTCTGGCTGGTCCTGCGTGTAGTTGAGATAACACATTGTCAGCCTCATTTCTTTCTAAACAACGAAGGAGGATTCCTTTGAAATTATTTCTAAACAAAATGTTATCAATCAACTGATAAGGGGCAGATCTCAATCTCAAATCCCTTTTATTACGTGGGTCTAAATTTTCAGGATAATTCCCATGCAATAGAAAAAACTTAATATCATTATACCAAGAATCAGGAGGAGTGGAGATCGGAAAAACTTCCCTTTCAAACAAAGAAGGTTCACCAAAGAAGTGCAGATCAGATTCAGAACTGTCCAAAGATCCAGCTGCCAGCTTGCAGAGTCCTTGTCCCCTGACAATCTTTAAAGGCTTAATTTCCAGGTCGTATTCCTGAAGTGTTGTAACCCAATGGGCTCACTTTTCACCCAGGTCCTTTTGTACCAGAAGATTTCTAACTGTAGAGTATGGCACAATGACCTTGGTATGAGATTTCATCAAATAGGGCTGGAAATGTTTGACAGACTTAAAAACAACGAACGCTTGTTTGTCCACTTCTGGGTAATTCAGTTCTGCACCATTCAAACCAAAACTCGTAAAAGCAATGGGAGCTTCATTATTTTCCTGATTTTTCTGTGTTAGAACACCAGCATATGAATAATCAGAAGCAAAAGTGTATAAAATAAATGGCTTAGAAAAATCTAGGCTTGTTAAGGTGGGAGCTTCAGCAATAGCTTTTAAGATACCATGAAAAGATTGCTTCTCTTCAGCAGACCATTTAAATTCGGAATCTTTCTTGATCATTTTTTGAAGCGGCCTAACAATTTCAGTGAACCCAGGAATAAATCTGGAAACAAAATTTATCTTCCCAAGAAACGACTGCATAGACTTCTTTGAGTGAGGCATTGAAATCTGTGATATAGCATGGGTACGTTTTGGGTCAATATTGATACCTTGTTTAGAAACAACAAAACCCAGTAACTTACCTTCCGTAACTAAAAAGATAGATTTCTTAGGATTTAGAGAAATCCCATATTTTCTGCAATGCTCAAAAACTCTCCTGAGATGAGTTAAATGATCAGTTCTGTTTTTTGAAAAGACGGTAATATCATCAAGATAAATAACAACAAACTTATCGATCAGACCTCTGAATGTGATATCCATTTCCCTTTGAAATGTTGCTCCGGCATTTATTAAACCAAATGGCATTTTCCTATAGGCATAGGTTCCCCAAGGAGTCCTAAAGGTTGTTTTCAATTGGTCAGCTTTGGATACTAACACTTGGTTGTACCCTGAAAATCCATCTAAAAGTGAAAACATTTCAGATCCAGAGACCTGTTGTAAGATTTTCTCCATTGGAGGAACAGGATAATTGTCCTTTTTTGAAACCTTATTCAGGTTTCAAAAATTGACACATAACCTGATATCACCATTTTTCTTTCTGACGGGGACAATATTTTCCACCCATTGTGCATGCTGTATCGGGAAGATTATTCTGGTGGCAAGGAGTTTATTCAACTCCTTCTTGACAGCTGGTTCTAGGCTAGGATGCATTTTCCTCAATTTTTGTTGAAAAGGTTTAGCCTCTTGTTTCATGGGAATGACATGTTGCATTATATTAGGATCGAATGTCTTAAGATCCTCATAAATCCATGCAAAAATGTCTTTAAACTCATTAAAGAGTCTTATGAAGGCTATTTTTTCCTGGGGAGTACACATACTACCCAGATTGACACATTGAGGGTCATGTTCAGTGCCTAGATTTACAATTTCAGATTGCATAATGGAGCTGTTGGTTTTACAGTTCCTTGCAGCTTTAAATTTATCCTTCAAGTCATAGAATTTCTCAAGTTTGATTACTGATCTGGGAAGAGTACTAACCTGATTGAGAGATTCATGAATTGAACAAGGCTTATGAATTACCGCAAAATTATATAGATCCTCATCGTGAGTCATTTTGTCAATGAACGCATCTTTAAAAGTATCCTTCAAAGTCAAGAAATCGATCAACTGCTCATTGTTGTCGAAGACTCTCCAATTTGCGATGTTGTCAGGTATGGAAGGTCTGAAAAGCAATTCAACCAAGAAAGAATCAGTAAGCATTACTTCAGATGGAATTAACCTTGAAGCAACATTAGCTAAAAGATCACCTTCCTGATTTAGATAACGAGGGATAGAACTTATGTTAAAGGCTTCAAATGCTGATAGTAAATTCCATACCTATGCCTGATAATTTCTTAGATGTCCAGCAATGCAATGTATAGTGTTACGTACCTGTCTAACAATTATCTCAGAGTCTCCTAACACTACCAAAGCTTTGGCTCCCAGGTCAATTTCTTTTTTCAGGCCTTGAATCAGAGCTTCGTATTCAGCCACGTTGTTGGTGCATTTGAATTCTAACCTGCAAGCAACAAAATACCTTTTCCCATAGGGGTCTATCAGCAAGCAACCTACACTAGCCCCTTCTTTTGACTTAGATTCATCGAAATATAGAGACTAGAGACCATTGTTCAGATCTAAATGTACCGCATTTGGGACTGAAATCTCATCTGGAACTTGCGTAAAATGGAAAATTTCAGATTTCTGTTCTGCACCTGTGACTGGCGAAGTTTCAGCTTCAAGATTCCCAAAGAAAGAGTCTACCATATAATTTCCCATAATGGTGTCAGTAAATAAGACTGGTTCATTCGATTCATCCAATTCGGTGACCGTATGCTTCATATAGCACTCTCTATCAATTCTGATCTTGTTCGGGCGACCATTATGAGATATCCATAAGTGTGACCAGTCAGTAGCAAAATATCCCTTCAGTTTCTCAGACCAATCTCTGCTGAGAAATAGAACATATGCTTCTGGGATATCTGCAACAATTATGTCAATGATAAAATGGACTTGAGGATTCGAAGCTAACCTTATCAATACCTCTTTCAAATTTCCTATTACTTTCACGTTTGAACGGTCAAGCTACACAATGCTTGTATCACAGGGCACAGGGACTGCATTAAGTTTTTTACATACAGAGTATGGCATAACATTCTTGGAATCCCCTGAGTCTATCATACAGTTGTGCACTTTACGATTGCATATTTCAAACATAAGTAAAAAAGGAGGAGTTGAAGAATCAGATTTCTTGCCTATGGATGATGCATTGACTAAAGACTTTGTTGGGTTATCTTTGGTGTTAGCAGGGCTATTTTGATTTGAAGGAGTTTTTCCACTTTTACTTGGAGATACCCCTTGCATCATTTTATCTCTAATCATAGGTAACTTAAGGAGTTCATAGATAGAGATGTTGGCTCTGATTTTCTTTAAATCTTCAATCAGATTGTATTCTAAATCAAGAGAGGGTGCAGACTTACTATTTACAGGTTGGGTTTTTGTTTAAGCAGCTGAACTATTATCTGTAGCAGTTGTAGAAGGTTCCCCTGAGGGCTGATCTTTCTTGATTCTAGTGTTATACTGATGCTGATTTACATTGACAACACCTACATATTCATCATCAGTCAATTCTGTAGTATCCCAGAAGTGGCTGATAACTTGAGGAGGTTTATCTTCTGTGTCATTATCTTTGTCTTGGGTACCTTCAGAACTCTGTCCTGAAGATTGAGTATTGTTTTCAGCTGATGTTTCTAGACCTGAAACTAATAACTTGAGGAAACTGTTAATTTCATCAACACTATTAGCTTCAGAGGGTGCAGTGTGTTTTGCAGCTGTATTCCGGAATGGCCTTCTGAAAGGTTGTCTAGGTGGTTCTTTGTTGGGAGTGTTTTCAGAAGTGCCTTTCTTTAAATCAATGATTTCATTGGACAGCTTTTTAATAACTCTTTGGAGGTTGTCTAAGTCTAATGAATCTTGGCCTTTTTTCTCAGGGTTTGTATTTACGGTGGGACTGTCAGTCTTCTTTCGAGAAGAAGATGCAGAATCGGTATATACCCTAGGGTTTGTCTTTATGGAAGACATATCTTTCTCAACCTTAATGGCTTCTTCAAAGTTTTCAGCAAGGGTAAGTTTGGCCTTTTGTCTAACAAACATGGCCATTGACACAGGCAAGGCTGAAGTGTAAAATTCAATAGTGACATCCTCAGCCGGCCTTGAAGTAGAAGGAATCCTGTTTCTTAGAGTTAGGAATCCCTGGTTAAAATCTTTGACCTTTTCCTTGTTTTCTATACGAATTCTGGACAATTCTAGTACCAAGGCAGATGGAGTCTTGTCATCTCCGAACTTGTTCATGAAAGCAAGATCTAATTCGTTCCAACTAGTTATAGAACCAGCCGTAAGTGAAAAATACCATGTCGAAGATTCACCCTCAAATGTATAAGGGAAAAGTCGATAGACTACATCTTCATGTTCAACATCCAAGAGCCGAACTACTAACATAAACTTCTTGACATGGTCTTCAGCCGATTCTTTCAGCTCAGGGTTGAACTTAGGCAACAATTTCTTGGGATGCTTGGGTAAAAGATGTTGATCGCCTGGGACAGCAACTGCATCCTGAGCTAACCATGGCATATTAGCATTAGGGTTTGGGGGTTTTACACCTGCCATGTTCCTTGGAGTTGGAGGTGGTGAAGGTGGTGTTTGAGGAATGCGAGGGGGTGAATGAGGTGGTGATGGTGGTTTTCCAGACCCTCCTGAAGCAGGTGGTCCTGAAGAAGATGAAGGCTGATTTGTGCCTGTCAGAAGCTGTTGTATCTAAAGATCAAGGAGGGAACCTAAAGTTTTCTCCTGTTCTTCCGAAACAGGTTCAGGACGATGAGTGCAGGGACATGTGATCTACGGGAGAGGTAGTTCAGTGGGTTGGCGCCCAGTGAGATTCGAATACGCCCTTGTTAGGATCCTACGAGATTCGTTTATGGATTGCTCGAACTGGTCAATTTCTTTAGGTTGGTGAATACCGGGAGAGTTGAACTGAGAGATAAGGCTTCGAACATAGTCGTTCATTAGGGCTTCACCCGATCGTGATGACCGGAGAGTACGTGGCTGTGATGATGACTGTATTTGAGGAGTGATAGGCTGATTAATTTTGTTAACAGGATTGTTTTCATCAGCCATTTGTTTAAACTGGCCCTCCTTCTACCACCATTGTTGATGGGCATATGTGACTATGCACGTAACGAGGGAAGACAACCCAGACTAGGATCCTTAAAGCAGGCTCCAAGCTATTTGGGATGGTTGTTCTTGACAAGTTTAAAGGCTCTGTTAGCCTGAAAGTCTAATTAAAGAAAAGTCTAAAAGATAAAGCTAACGCTACTGCGTGTTAATAAAATCTATACCTATCCCTACACCAGTTAATAAATGTTATTAATTACAATATCAATCAGTTAAATTTAATCTACTTCAAGAAATTAGATTTAACAATACAGGAAGAAGAAGTTAAAATGTCAACAGAGTTGATAAATCACAGACATACATTATATACACCTGTACATTAATCACAAGATAAGAAAATAATCTGAATGTGACATGAATATAAAGGTCTAATTCAATGTGTTTCTTAGTAATATAATTATCAGAAACAGAAAATACATTAACCTAATCTAAGTCCTATCCTGATCAGGAGCGATGCAAATATTTAACCTGAAATCGAACCTACTAATGGGACTACTGTATTAATAATCTTGAAAGTATTCAAAAGAAATTCAAAAATTAACAAGATCATACAATAGACACATACATCACATATGTTATGATATCAATTATCATATTTATAACATGACATACACCAGCAAATCAAAATCAGTATAAGTCGACAATTATACATAATATACTTGCATAATTCATAAACGAGATCATAGCAAATATTAATAATGTGGGAAAAATAACAAAACCAATCGATACCATAAACACATATGAAAAGTAGAAATACTGTAAACATATATAAGTATCACCAATTTAAAACACTGTAGTAGCTGACAGCAAACTGCCTTAAGTTACAGGGAAATCAAATAGTGGTCTTGTCTCCTTCTTTCCCAAACTATTGACCCCTTTCCCACGTAAGGCTATTTCCCTTTAAAAACATTCTGTCTCCCCAAAATAAACAGTTCTATCAAATAGGGATTACAAAATCAAAATCTTTAACCGATTTCTCTTAAAAATGACAAACGAAGTTGTCATTTTTCTATATTCATGGAAATGTCTGGAAATGAGAACGATTCGATTCATAACAGTGAATCAGAAATATCAAAAACATCCATGATGAAACGACACCTGGATAACAGCTCTGCTAAATTCGATTCATTCCTGATTACATGGGGATCATCCAAGAAGTAAACAACAATCAAAATCCGAGGCAGGATCCAAAACCATTATCTGCGATACTGCACACAAAAGAAATATAATTAAAACACATACGAAAGGAAAATGCAATCAACTAAATAATAAATGAATTAAACCAAACCAAATACCTGTAAATAAATAACTCGACTATCAATCTATCATAACTTCAAACCTGAAACCCAAAACATTATAATTTCATAGGGGCGTTAAACACCTGAATGTTTACGCCCTTTGATGAATTGCGCGACAAGCCCTTAAATTGCATAAGATTAATTTGAGCATTAATCTCTCATACTTTCTCTTCATTCTTATCGTTCTCATTCTGCAACTTCAGTACTCTACGAATCAGACGATTCTTATGCTTTTTAACACGTAGCAAAGAATTATTGTCTGCATCTAACTGCTCTTTCAACTCAAGATTCTCAGTCTCCACAATATCGCGATAAGCTAACATCTCAGTCACTCTTCCTTCCATGCTGCGAACCTTATCCAACAAGCAGTTAACAAACAATCATATCCCCAACCTGATAAGAACCATATACGTTTGCCTCTACGGGCTTCCCCTTAGCTGGGGAATCAACAACCGGATCAACTCGAACATCTTTATCAAATGCAGGAGGACTATCCTCGACAGGGTTCGAGATAAATTCATGCCCAACATTATGGTTATCAATAGGAAAAACAAGGTCTTATTCTTCATCGTCTATCACGACAGTCTCAACATGAACACCATCATCCACAGGTGATTTGACAACATTGCCCCTGGCAATGCTTCTAGTAAACCTACCCATAACCTTGGATTTCGTCCCATTGCTTCCACGATTGCAGGTTTTATCGACATTCCTCTTTGGTGTAACCGACGACAAAGCTGAAGACCTCCTCATGCATTTAGAGACCATAGGAGTACCAGGGCTACTTACCGGAGTGGACATAGGGTTATTACATGCGTTGGGGATCATACGGGCCGTAGGGTTTAACAGGGGTTCGGGTGCAAATGAAAATGCAGCATGACTAGGCTCTTGATGCCTGATACATTCCTCGGGACGGTCAAACTGACAGTGGTAGAAAGCCAAAAAACCATTAGACTCAATAAACTCATCCCATGACCGGTCTAATTTCGACAATTCCCTCTCAATTAACATTCTGACCAAGCCGTGATGGAAAAGGCTATGACTAACATGTTTCGAACCCTTTTTAATTATAGAGGACATTTTAAACAGACTCTGGACTAGGTAATACGGTAAATTCAGAGGGAAGACAATAAAAAAATACATCAACCATAGATGGTACACATAGGATGAAGAGAGGCGACCTTCATAGGTCACGTACCTGTGTATTAAGTCCAAGACTGAGCGCCACTCCTTCTTAAAGAATTTGCGAGAGACACCAGTTCGGAACGATACCTCTTGACAGGGGTTTTTGAGAAACTACCACCATTCGATTATGTTCATTTGCTTATATTTAAACCACCTTTCACCTGTTAATGGTAGACTAGTTGCAAGCGCAACTGAGCATTCATCCACACGAAACTGGAGATCACCAAATTTAACCCCAAAGTTGGCCAAAGACACAACAAACACCCTCGTAACCTCGGGGTTCGAATCCGAGAATTTACTGATAAAGGGAAACCATCCGACAGCCTCAACCTTGACTGAAAGTTCAGGGTTTGAATCTAGTAATTTCATCTCACAGGGCTCGACTCTTACCACCAGCGCCATGACCAACTGTGCACATGCATGAAAACTCACCCAGAAAAGGTATTCAAGATCAAAACACGACAGAGAACCAGAAAGAGAGCACTCGGGGTGCAGACGCATGAGCAAACCTAAGCAATGGAGCCCGATACTTTCATAAACTAGTTGCGACATGAATAACCACTGCCGATAACACTGAAACTTCGGCATGACGGGGAATGATAACACTACAAGGCAATTGAAATAAGAAATGATGGAAAACAACTCGAGATTAAACTGATCCTGCCATAATTTATCCCAGGCTATTGACGTAATACCACTCATTGCATAGACCACAGGTGTTGCACAAGGATGATTCCACGACATTGGTCGTGTACCAGTCATTGAATGTGATGGACAGATTCGAGTACAAAGGTAATAATACCACATTCGTTTACCGGCAAGTGGATCGGTTTTGGCGGTGGCAGACGTGAATCAAAACACCTACAAACAATCAACCTCGATCAATGATATATCAACCTTAGTATATGATAGTCTAACCTTCAGGGATGGTGGACATACTTCGTGAAATACAAGCCCCATGACGCATTGTATCAACCCCGACCTTTACGTGTGATAATGAAATTAACCTATGAAGCTTATCATCAAGATCGAGATCAAATAACAAGGTTGGGTCATGCATAATTCGTAGATTAGATTAAAGGCTTTGGAAATATAATTCGAATAGACCCTTATAAGGTACCAAACCATACAACGACCAACCTTCCAATTTTGCAAACATATCAATATTTATAATAACAAAGTCAAAAGGTAAAGATCAAGTGATAAATGCTTCGATAAGGTTTCAATATTAGGTTATGAGGAAAAGATATGGAAATTATTAATACTCATCCCTTGATTTTTAATGTAAATCCATCTAAAATAATAACTTGATAATGGTGATTTTGTCAAGTAACCTATAGTTTGCAAAGGCTGCTTAAAAAACATAAAATTCCACTGATTCAGTAGCTCACAGAAAGTCATTATTTCAGTAGCTGGTGATTCATTAGATTTGTCCTTTGAACATTTCATCAAAACAAAATAGAATTTTGTTTGATGAAATATGTTTTTTAAAGGTTGTTGAGCAAGGGCACAACAAATTGTTCTGGTATTTTAATGTTATGTTATGAATGGTTTTTATTTTCCATGAATTTTTTCTTGATATATGAAATTTGAATGTTTGAAAAAATGATATACATTTTGTATCCTATGAGCTATTGAGAACATGGTGTTGTAATGTCTTCAAAATGTCCTAAAATCTACTTAGTTTGGTCTTCTATATTCATCAAAACATGCCTTGCTCATATATGCACTTACATAAAACATAAAGTAGATCTTTAAAAAAACTAAAACCAAACAAAAGTGGTATTTTCTTCATCTTTGTGGGGAAACCCATTTCAAATTAACGATGGATGTTAGATTTTTATCATTCAAGCTAGCATTATCTTAGGATATTTAACTGAGAGAATAACATGCACAACAATAAAACACAAGAGACAAGAGACACAAAGAATTTTCCTCAGGGAAACCATAAAGGAGAAAACCCCACAACTCCTTAGACATAGAATGAACACCAATAGCAAAAGTAAAAGCCAAAAACAAAAAGATAATCTCCGACAACAGTTGTCTCTTTCTTTGATCTTAGCTTCTTCTCTCTCACTCATGCGCCCTAGTGAGTGACTGTGTGTGTGATAAATAGAGAGGCTCACTCTCTATTTATATTCTTTCATTCACTTGATGTCCACTTCAACATGTCAGCCCCACTTAATAATTACTTACTAGGGCCGACATGTCTAGGAGAGTCTAATAACCCTAGTGGCCCACAATTGTGGGGAATTTTCCCTTCGATCAACAAGGAGGGTTAACCTTGAAACAATTGTGAGGACTATTGCCCTGACTTACAATGGAGGGTTTACCTCAATGAATTTACATGACTTGTTTACATTATTGATATCTCGATTGGAACATTGGGACATTACATGACTCAATTACATTATAGATACTTCCTGGAATAAACATTGGGGTACAATACATAATATATACAAGTGAATACATTCCAAAGTTACAAATACATCAACACTCCCTCTTAACTAGGAAGGTATTCTCTCGACACAGTTTATTAGCAAAAGTCTTCTTCTCTATATCATCTGGTTCATCATCAAGTCATCACTGGATCTGGATCATCACTGGATCATCATCGAAACTGGATCATCATCAAAACTAGATCATCACTGGATCATCATCAAAGTTGGATCATCACTAGATCATCATCATCATCACTTCTTCCGCTATCAAATGGTGCTATCTCTTCATTCTTCTCATCACACGAAGTTCTACAGAGCCAACCCTTTTTCATGCTAGTTGTAAGCCTAGCCTCCAAGTAGGTATTCGTCTTCCTCAACACTTATATCTAACCATCATAGGAAACTTTATTCACACAACATGTCAGAAAGGCTCTGCACTTATATCTGATCATGATTGGAAACTTTATTGACACATCATGATAGGAAAATTTTATTTAGACATTATGCCAGAAAGGATCTGCATAGTATATCTGACCACGATAGGAAACTTTATTCACACATCATGATAGGAAACTTTAATCACACATCATGGTAGGAAAATTTTATTCACACATAATGTTAGAAAGGCTCTCAACCATAGGCTAAGTGTGAGTCCCAGACTGAACAAATTCCTGGTAACTAACCAGGTGCCTCCATTCTCCCAGAGAGTGGCATTTAGCACTTATATCTGATCATGTAGGAACCAATCCTATAGTCACCTCAGAATGGCTCAGCACTCATATCTAAAATGGAAGGAACCAATCCTCTCACCATGATAGAGTGGCTCAACCCTTACATATGACCATGGAAGGAACCAATCCTCTCACCATGTCAGAATGGCTCTCAGTCCCAGACTGAGTATTCCTAGTAACTGACCAGGTGCCTCCATTCAGAGAATGGCATTCAATGCTTATATCTTATCATGTGAGAACACATCTCACAGTCACCTCAGAATGGCTCAACACTCACATCTGACATGGAAGGAACCAATCCTCTCACCATGAAAGAATGGCTTATCCCTGACATCTGACCATGGAAGGAACCAATCCTCTCACCATGTCAGAATGGCTCTCAATCCCAGACTGAGTATTCCTAGTAACTGACCAGGTGCCTCCATTCAGAGAATGGAATTCCGTGATTATATCTGATCATGTGAGAACACATCTCACAGTCACCTCAGAATGGCTCAGCACTCACATCTGACATGAAAGGAACCAATCCTCTCACCATGACAGAATGGCTCAGCCCTTATATCTGACCATGGAAGGAACCTATCCTATCACCATGTCATAATGGTGCATGGACTCATCGCTTCCCCTTGGAGGGAACCTCAATATGGAGAACACCAATCTTCTCCCTAAAATACTCAAACTTCACTTTGGCTAATGGCTTCATCAACACATCAGCTATCTGTTCATCCGTCACAACATACTAGAGATTCACTGCTCCTCTTTGCACCATATCCCTGATATAGTGATAGCATTATCACTAATCTGTCTATCTTGTCATACCATGTGAAACCTCAGGATATTCTGTAGTCAGTCCCTCTGAAGCGAAGCATCATTCTCCCTTTGTCTTTTGTACTCTATGCACTGAAACATTCTCTACTGGAGTGACAAGTAGCTTCTTCTACTACTAATATGAAGATCCTACATCTTGAACCCTTTCAAAATTTCTTGTCGCACCCATCCGTGAGCTTGTCATCCTCTATAGGCTTTCATATTCAACCTTGTAGAAAAGGTTAAGATATTCATCACTCTTGTTGATCTTCAAGCTCTTCATGTATGTTCCTTTTGAGCTCATACAAAGCCTTCTTTCATTTGCACACATGCTTCTTCCTGTCATGTGTCTTAACTTTTGGTGGCTACAAATGTATCTTTGTAGTTTATACCTTCTTTCTGTGAGAAGCCTCGTGCTATGAATCCTACCTTGTATCCCATGATGTTTCCATCTAATGCATGATGTAACTACAAACTTCCCTTCATGTATCGATACTGCATCCTACACATCATTCTTCTTGAACTGGTCTTCCCTTTCTTCTTGGTTACTTCTTCATAGGTGGAAGGTTCTGCATCAGTGATGTAATTACATTCGTCATATTATTGTTTATCTTTCGTCACTTGTTCTTCGGAACAAGTCTCACCCTTCTTTTCTTGTAGGTGATTGTATGTGATATTTTCTACAAGTCAAATGCATTAGTTGTATGGCTAAAAACATTTCATAAGGCATATTCATAATGAAAAATTCTTTTTCATCAAGATATATGATTATGCAACTATTTTAGCCAATACAGCAATCATCCATATCTCACGGAAACTTTCTAGATGCCTTCCATCTCTACTAGAACAAAATTGAGATTGTGCACTAGTCCAATATGTCAGCAAAGAGGTTTCATTCTAGATAAATAGCAATGGAGAGTTGTATAGCACCATAAGCTACTTACCCATCACATGCGTATTAGTAGTATACTGTCATTAATTCAAACATTCTACCATGCATAATACATCAACTAAATATAAACAAATGCATAACAAAATAATATAATGAAATGACAATTGAATACTTATCTTTATTTGTTTCATAAGTAGACTCCTTCTTGAGCCTTCAGCTTTAGTTGCTCCCATCTTCTCTTCTCTTATTATGAGTCAAGCTTCTTCTTCTTCCCAGAGTCTATTGAAAGTAATCACTTCCTTCTGGCACACATTCCTTGCATGAATGAATATGATGATCAAGGTGGATATCATCACTTCTACGTTCTCCACCTCTTCTTCTACTGCTACAAGTTGTTATTTGATTTGAGAGACACTCGTAAAGTATGACTGTATGGTCTCTGCATTCTGGATCTTCACATTCTTAAAAAAATTTCTCTAAGTCATATTTTGATTTATGTTCTTCCCTTCAAATCTCTTGGTCAAGGAATAAAACATCTCTTTCAGTGTCTTTAGTGAAGACACTTGTGGTACCAGTTGATCCATTATTGAATTAGCAATGATCTTCTTGGCCTTGACCAAGTTCTTCTAGTGTAAGGATTTTAGTCTCATCTCCCTCTGGAACTGGAACCTCTCTACTCATGTAGGTGTCCAATTCATTTTCTTCAAAGAGATCATATACTTCCATGCTGCAAAGTTGTCAACTTCACCAAGCTTATCATCAATCTAATGTGATAGATCACTTTTAAATGAGAACCTCAAATGAAAAATAGAAAAAGATTAGATATTACCGATTTGAGGTGTCTGTCCTTGTTTCGGAGCTAGCTGATCTAGGGTTTCTCAGAGAAACCCTAATTTTCAAAACTTGAAATATTTTAGATATAATTAGCTAGAAATATAGACCTATTCAAGTTGAGCTATCCAATGTACTCCTTTTTTTGAAATAGTGGAGGGAAGCTCCCGGAACAAGAAGCCCTAGTTTTCCAATTTCTTCTACAAAAATGCCTGATATTGTTTCTATGGTAGGTATGAGATAATTTCCCCTCTATGTGTGAACCTTCACACTGAGGTATCCTCGCATATCCCTGTGCCAACACTATAGGCTTCATCAGAATTGGTTTCACCAATTGGGACTTATGAGTGTTTTTCCAAGGTGACCTGTTTCAGGACTGTTCAGCATAGCGAAGTTGTATGGACTGCCACATGTCACTGTTTCATCTTCCAGGTCTAAAACTTGGACCACCGAATGTACTGTCCATGCACTTTCTGGAACATCTTCATTAATTTCATTTGGACCTTGATAGCTCGAGATATACTAATTCGCCCCAGGTGTCTTGTTTGGGGATGAATCCTGGGAGACGTTTGGACCCTAAATTGGAGGAATCAAATCTCCTAGAATATAGCGAATCTGAGGCTAAAACATGGAAAAATTTTACATCAGGATTTTATCTTTGAACTATGAATTTTTTGGCCCCTGAGACTTCCGAAATCCCAAGATATAGTGAATGTACCAAAACGTATCAGTTTTAGTATTTAGGGTTTTTCCAACCCGGGGTCAAACTAGGGTTTGCCTTTCTCAGAGTTTCACCCAACCAAAAATATTGACCCAGGTCTCTACACTTTGATTTTGATGAGGAGAGAAATCCTCTGTTGGGATCACTCACAAATTCCTCTTCTGTAAGAAGCCCTAATTTCCCACACCAAAAACTGAAAATGTCTGGAATCGAATTTTTCTTCGATAGAAAGATGCGCCCTTCAATGGAGAGTCAGACTATCATACTTTGCTGATGGGTTATGTAAAGAGACCCAAAAATTAAGAATCCCTAGCTTCTATAGCTGCACAATGTCTTCTTTTCAGGTTAGATCTCATACCATGTTAGATTTTTATCATTCAAGCTAGCATTATCTTAGGATCTTTAACTGAGAGAATAACATGCACAACAATAAAACACAAGAGAAAAGAGACACAAATAATTTTCCTCATGGAAACCATAAAGGAAAAAACCCCAAACTTCCTTAGAGATAGAATGAGCACCAATACAAAAATTTAAACCTGAAAACATAAAGATGATCTCCGACAGCAGTTGTCTCTTTCTCTGATCCCAACTTTTTCTCTCTCACTCATGCACCCTAGTGAGTGAGTGTGTGTGTGATAAATAGAGAAGATCACTCTCTATTTATATTATTTTATTTACTTGATGTCCACTTGAACATGTCGGCCGCACTTAACAATTACTTACTAGGCCGACATCTCTAGGAGAGTCTAATAACCCTAGTGCCCCACAACTTTGGGGACTTCTCCCTCCGATGAACAAGGAGGGTTAGCCTTGAAACAATTGTGGGGACTATTTCCCCGACTTGTTATGGAGGGTTTACCTCAATGACTTTACATTACTTTTTTACATTGTTGAATCTCCCGATCTGAACATTGGGGAATGACATGACTCAATTACATTATAGATACTTCTCGGAATAAACATAGAAGTACAAGACATAAGATATACAAGTGAATACATTTCAAAGTTACAAATACATCATCAATGGACTAGTCTAAATAGATTTTCTCCCTTCTTAGTATTTAGTTCCATAGACAATATTTCCTTTTGATAGTTACATGAAGCGCAATTTATATGTATAAGCACTCTGGTTCTATACATTACTAGCTACTCCAAGACCAAATGTGTTGATCATTTTGAACTTTCTGTCTGCTGAAGAAGATTGGGGTCTTTTGATAAACCAAATTAGAGATTGTTTAATAATGTATTACATTTATGCTAGAAATATAATATTATTTTTTATGAGGAAAAAATTAAATGATTGTTTACCTTTGTAACGAAGGACTAAATTCACATTATTTAATGTAACAAAACAATAAAAAACATTCTTCATGTGCTAGTAAGAACATTACATCATCAAATTGAATGATTCAAGTTGAACATGAAGTGTTTTAACATTCACCACTACTCCACTATTGAATCTTTCCAATTTTATGCTAAAAATTGTTATTGTGAAAAAATACCGAAAACCCGCCTTAGTTTATCAAAATTCACACATAGGGTTCAATATTTGGCTTGATTGAGTCATTCCAATTCGAGAATGTGAGTTTTTATTATTCCCTATTTTTTTATATTTTGATATTTTCATTTCATACTTGCAAATACCTGGAAATTTGGTTGAGTAATTGTAATTGATGAAATTGGTCATTACTGGAAAACTGGCTCAAGTGGCTATGGGAAAATGACCTCCATTTCCTCAATGAGAGAGAGAATATTATTCTAAAATCACCATATTGTAGGTGGCTGACTAATGGACCTAAATATAGTCTCAACTTTGGAAAAAAAGTCTCTAGTAAAGAACTTATTGGCCTACCAAAAACAACCAGTCATACTATTTTGCACCTAAAACTGGCCTAAATGGCCTCAGGAGAATTCTCGACACTTCTCACCTGCTAAGTCTAAAAAAATTGTGAGTGCAACAGATTTTAGGTGGAGGATTTACATAGTTGACCATTGACTCATTCTTGAAAAAAATTCTATGGCTAAGAAGATAATGGCCTGCCAAAACAACCAATCAATTTGTTTTGGTCCATGCCAAAAAGTGCTCTCTGTTAGAAAAATTGGTTAAGTATTGAAAAAATGGCCCAAGTGGCATTGGGAAAATTCCCTCCATCTCCTACTTGAGAGAAGGAAAATTATTATGTAGGAAACATCATGCAAGAAGATGGTTAACTCGCTTCACCATTGACTCAATTTTGATAAACATTATCTGGTGAATATTATATTGGCATACAAAAACAACCTTCCATCCTTTTTTGCACCTAAATAGGGCCTAAATGGCCTTAGGAAAATTCTTACCAATTTTCACTTGTGAGGGTTAAAATTATTGTGAAAACATAATATTGCAAGTGAATGATTTACACACTTGACCATTGGATAATATTTGGAGAAAATTATAAGGTTAAGAAATTATTGGCCTGCCAAAACAACCACTCATCATGTTTTAACTTTGCCAGAAAATGCCCTTGTTAGAATTTGACAAGTATTGAAAATATGGTTCAAGTGGCCTTCGGAAAATTTCCTCCATTTCCTATCTAAGAGAGAGAAACTTGTTATGAAGGAACCATCATGCAGGTGGATGATTAATGCACTACAACATTTACTCAATTTTTATAAACAGATTCTAGTAAATATTATAGTGTCCTCCACTACAACAAAACCGTGTGATTGGAGTCTCTTCTAGCTTTCTTTTTAGCATCCACTATAACTTTTAGTGTATTTTTCATCATTTTTTGGACAAAGTGGATGATGTTCCATGAGATGGCGCTTTTAATGGATTTTTTTGCATCCCTTTTTAAAATTTGGCGCTATTTTGGACTCTAATTAGCATCCTAATTAATGTCCCAATTAGGGTTCCCAATATTGTCCCAATTAGCATTCCAGCTAGCATCCCAATTAGCATCTCTTTTTAAAAGTTAGTGCTCTCTTGGATGCTAATTAGCATCCCAATTAACGTCCCAATTAACATCCTAATTAGAATCCCAATTAGCGTCCCAATTAGCATCCTGATTAGCATCCCAGTTAGCGTCCCATTCTAAAACTTTTGGATGCTAATTACCAACCCAATTAGCATCACAATTAGCATCCCAATTAGAATCCCAATTATCGCCCCTTTTTAAAAGTTGGTGCTATTTTGGAAGCTAATTAGCATCCCAACTAATGTCCCAATTTACATCACAATTAGCATCCCAATTAATGTCCCAATTAGCGTCCAAAAAGGCATCCCATATATTGCAAATAATAGCCTCCAAAAAAACATCCTAAATAACATAGCACCATATATTAATAGAGGGTCAGCGATAGGAATTGCGCCATGAATTTCGGCAGGAAAAACATCCAACATAGAGCCAAGTATAGATCCAGGAATTGTGCCTAGAAAACATTCAACATAGTGTTAGGTATAGATCTAGGTATAACACCTAGATTAATGGCAGAAATTTCAAAAGGAACTGTGCTAGGAATTGCACTAGGTTTAGAGCTAGGAATTGTGTTCGAAACACATCTGACATAACATCAGATATATCAATGTCAATGTCAATGATCATGATTCATGTGATAGTACTTTGGATCTTTATTTATCATAGTGGAACCTAAATGATCGTAATCATGGCACTTTTGGATCATGATTAATCCTAATGAGGGGTAAATTACCTTAATGTCACCTAAATTTCTCTTATGGCATTTTAGTGTCTCCAACAATATTTGATAGACCCTAATGGAATACGATTGTCCCTAGGAACATGATGATGATGCATTATGATAATTATGATGGAGTGTATGGATATTATTTGATAAGTATAAGAGTATACACTCCATTATTATGAGGTAGTATTACTCCTTGCTCATTATTATCACAATTATATTGATGATGACTACAACGATGACAATGATGTTGATTTATTGTATGATGATGTTGATGATGTGGATGTCAACGGTGATTATGCATGTGGTATCACTTTTGGGACATAATTGATTCTAATGGCACCCAAATGTCTGTAACAACATCTAAAAAACCCTATTATCATCGAAATGATTGTAATGACATATAAATGACCTTAACAATTGCATGACATGAATCCTAATGTTGATGAGTGATTAAGAACTCTAATGGCACATGGGTGACCATAATCACAATGATGACGATGATTTTGTTGATGATGATGCTGCTGATGATGATGATAATTGTTATAGCTGATTTCACCACTCCAGGTGAATCACACTTTGTATGGCCTTCCCCTGTCCCGCTGCAGACTCCTTAGACCCCATGGACCATTTTTTGTCCTTTGATGTTTCTTTGACCATCCCTAAAAACATGAGAAAAATGATACACGTGACTTTTAAACCTATAAGCATGTATATACATGGGTTTGACCACTAAAACCACCTACATCAGGATGTGTACAAAATCCAAATCCTTTTGGGTTTTACTTGACATGGATCTAACTCACTTGACTCATGGCCTTCCCTATGCCTTGAGATCGCTCGGATTCGACCTTTCATTACCCCTTTGAAAATCTATATAAGGAACCCCTTGGTACATTGAAGGCATAAGAGAGAACTGAGAGCAAATAAATTATAGTCCATTGTTGCCAGAACTTATGCTTGAGTCTGCATCCCTTTGTCCCTTGGAGCACTGTTGTGTTCTTCCCAAGCTTTCCTTTTGCTTGTGAGCTTTCTATCTAGAGATGGAGGATTGAAGTGGTGGAGGCCCAAGTGGGGGATTCAGTTTCTCCGGTTCACAGACGTGCCAACAGAGGTTGTATCTTGTAATCTCTGATTTATATTAATAGAAATATCTTTTCTTGTCCAATAATGTGTGTTTGAATGAATATTTTATCCATTGGATTATGTCAAATGCTTATACATTATTGATTATATATGCTAGAATAGATCTAACACCATGATACATAGAATGCTTGTATTTTTTACTTGTTGTTGAGGAAGTACTCTATTAATTCAAGCTAGAGTTGGAAAGCTCAACGGGGATCTACTTCAACCGTCCAGAATAAGGTACGAGGTTTGATCCTTTAGTGTTAGACTTTTACTTTCTTTTGCATATTGGAAAGGATTGATTTCTAGAGTCAATATGTCTATTGTGGTACCCCAAGCCATAGGAATTTCTCTCCATAATAGAATTGGTGACTCCGCTAGAGAGTTCCTAGTAGTTGTCCTTTGGGGGTTCTTTTATCGACATTCAATGAATTTGAATTGCTCTTTCTCTCTTTTTTCTATGTTGGGTCTAGGGGCATGTATGCCTGGTAGTGTCCGATCGGTGTGAAGTTTGTCCCATCTTGTCTATTTGCCTTGATTTTATGCACCTTTCTTTCTGTACGTGAGTTTTTAACTCACAGTCGCGTATACACATGGGTTTCTCTTCGATTTCCTCATATACACGTGGGTTTACTGCGAATAGTCACGTGTTCCCTTACTTTTGCCTTTTTGTGGAAGCTAAATGGTTCCCGGGTGAAGTTTGATGATTGCTGAGTCTCCTTTGGCACTACCTAAGTTTGTTTATACCTCTATTTCTGACTAGGAACGCTTTTTTTAGGCTAAATTTTTTCTTTTTAAGAAGGTTCTTGTCATGGCATTTTCGATTTTTTGTTTGAGTTTACTGCATTAGAGTTATTTTACCTTAGTTCTTTTCTTGAGTGTTGTTTATGTGTGCTTACAGATTCTAGGGGTTGTAGAATCATTCTTTTGCTTTTTTCATCTCATTTTATTTCAAAAAATCCAAAAACATTTGCTTATCATCATGCATTTCATTTTGCATTTTGCATTGTACTTGCACTAGATTTGCTTTGGAGTATTAGTTAGGACTTCATATAGGAAAGCTTGCATTCATCATTTGAATAAAAATTGTGCATTTCATGTAGTAGCATACCCTGTTTTCATGGACACAATGCATTTGCATTGATTGTTAGGTGTGCATTTTACTTCATGTTGTGTCATAACACCATTAGTTGCACGACCATATCCCTCTTTTGAGTAATAAAGACAATTAAAATCAACGCTAAATTAAAATGAACTACACTCTTTTCTTTTATAGGGTGCACCAACAAGCTTAGGTTTTAGGATTTTGGAATGGTTCATTGTAAGTAAATTCTCCAAGATCACTAAACAACAACATGTATGTGTCTGTCCAGATGAGTGTGTGAAGTCCTTGGTATAACTAGTGTTTCTCAGGATCCTCCTATCAAGAGGGAGTTAAGCATGAGGCAGTGTGAGCGGTTATTGATTGGGATGACCCCTAGTCATAACTGAGTAGCACCGAAGATATTTCTAGGATTGTATTCATGTTTGGGGGCTCTTTCGAGAGTTTCGAGCTTTTCTACCCTGCCCATATGGTCAATCCCGCCTGCGACTGTCTGCCTGATCATTGATTATATCAAGGTGATCTTAGTGGCCTTACCTAGGATATCAAGGGGGTACTTTGCAGGGGTTATTCTGTGGGTGTCCCAGCCAGGTTGGGGTCAAACAACACAGTCGATTTACGCGTTGAAGCTGAGGGCCACAATAATTGGTTACGTACCTCTTCTTGTTGTGTATGGGAGTCTCAAGCCTCTGCTAGGTGAGACATACCTACTTCATTCGGGAGCTCACTTATCCATCCCTTGTTTTCTTGCATTTGGCTTTAGATTTTATTAGTGATTGCTTTGTGCACGATAGTTGGCATAGGGTTTACTTAAATAGAGAGTCTTTTCTATTTTTTGAGTCATTGTGGATTCGGGTGCGGATCCTCGTCATTCTCATCATTTAGCAGGACTTCCGCCTTCTACTTCTGCTCCTCCTTTGGGAGAGAGACCTAGTAGTCTAGGCAGACTATTTTGCACATTGATTCACACACCATGGGAGACCATTTAGAAGGTTTTCTTGAACCACCATCTCCCATTCGTGTAGACGATGGGGAGTTTACTCCTACTTATGATCCTTTACCTGACTTGGCTAAGTTAGGTCCTGTGATTTTTGAGATAGGAACCATGCATGATAGACCTACTCACTCTAGGGTTGATTGCCCATTGACGCATTACCGGTATGGAATGTCGGAGGACACCGAGACTCATTTTGAACCCGCCAGCACTAGCTATGGTAGTTATGGTATGTCTGGTTTTCCTGCACATGATTTGGCATTTCATGTCGAATATGACTTCGAGCCTAACAATATGCCTAGGGGCACTCTCATTCCTTACCATGCGGACAGGTTTGGGAGTACTAGTCACATTGCACCTTCCATCCTAGTGGTGGAAGTTACATCACATATCCCTCCTAGGTCTAGGGTTAGTGATCCTATTAGGATACTAGATCCGAGACGAGTGACGATAGGGAATAGCACGTACATTATTACTCATATTCCTTCATCCTCTATTCCTAGTTCTTCAAATGTTCACCCTCCACCGTATTCACGTGGTCCTTCGAGTTGGCACATGGATACGAGTCAGGTCTGTACTACGGTTACTAGACCGGTTGTGTCTCAGGTTTACATACCACTCGTTGCTTCGGGAGGTTATCTTCATGCTTCTAGAGGTCATGTTACTACTTCCGGGGTGTATATCCCTACTTCCGGTATGTATATTCCTACTTCTGGAGCGTATCTTCCTACCTACGCAGTGTCTCCTGGGACATCGCATGCGATGACTTATGGACCTTATCATGAGACGCAGTATGGATAGGGTTCTTCACCTTATGGGGGTAGGTATCAACAACCTGCTTACTCTCCTAATTATGGATTTGTAGCTCCTACTAGTCAAGGTCTACCACACTATGGTGCTTCCACGCCACCCTATATGGGTCATACGGGAGGAGGGCACTATGGCCAAGGCCATGGTGGTAATCAAACCTATATGAATCAGGGAGTGGTCCATCAACCTCATAATCCTAGGCTCCCTTTCCTCGCGATGCTCAATCTGCCTGAATTGTAGAGATTGACGAACGATCCTGTAGCTCATGACCCGGCTTGGCCAGTTGTCCCTACCAAGCTTCCTTCAGACATACCTAAGTTCGAGGGAAAACCGGGAGAGGATCCAAGCGAACACATTACTACGTTTCACCTATGGTGCTCCTCGAATTCCTTACATCAGGACTCAATCCATTTGAGACTATTTCAACGCACCCTTGCAGGGCCTGCCGTGAAATGGTATATAGAGTTACCTAGGGGAGATTTCGCTTTATTCGACAACCTTGAAATGACTTTTATTAACCACTTCCAGCTACCAGTGCATTATGACATTGGTACTGAACTCTTGTTGACATTTCGGAAAGATAAAGCCAGACATATCTCTGATCACATTCAAGAGTAGCATAGATGGAAGAGGTTAATTAAAGCCTTTATACCGTCGGAGTTCCTCCTCGAGTGGTTCCTCAATTTGTTATTGCCATATATAGCAAAGGATGTTTCTACATCCGGAGTGCAGAATGAGGAACAAACGGTTTTTAGGGCACAAGAACTAGACTTGATCTATGCTCAGTCTGGTTTGTTATATGAGATTATTCCCAATGCTCCGCGTTCCAGTTTCAACCCCAAAGTCAAACCTGGACCACATGAAAATGGAATTGTGGGTTGTGCAAGTGTGAAACTTGCAGATTCGATTGAAAAACAATTTAGTCAATTGTGAATCAACCAATCTACTTCGGGACAAGCTACAGCTTCGTCTCAACCCGCCCAAACGGCTAGTGTACTTTCTGTGCAATCGTCGGATTAGAAGGGTAACCAGCAGCTCGGTCGGAATAGAAAAAAGGGTAAAAATAATCGTAAGGGTGGGAATAAGAATGAGAATGCTAATAGTAATGACAAGAACGGCTGAAATGCGGGGGGGACAAGCAAGATAAACGTAAGGTTAAGTTCCCTTGCAAGTTATGTAAGGACGATCACCTCACTTATTTGTTCCCTCGTATTGAGGAAGCTTCGAGATTCTTGGCACAGGGCCTAGCTGTGCTAACTAACCCTTTACTACATAATAAAAATATGAACTCGAAGTCCCATGAACAGTCTGGTGGTGATCAATATCCACCGGAGACTAGTGGTTGTGGTTGCATTAACATGGTCCGTGCTGCGAAAGTTGTGACCCGTGCGAAAGATTATGGTTCGTCACAACCCAGCCTAGGCAAAGAGCCTGATTGACCAGGGTCCCCTTTGCATATGGAGAAACCTATGAATAAACCTGAGACTGAAATTCCTAAGGGAGTCCTTAAGTGTTCAGGGAATAATCCAAATGCCCAAGCTTCCCAGAACTATTCAGTTGTCAAGGATTTGGGCCACACTCCTTGTGCAATGTCTGCATTGGAAGTGCTTCAGAGTTGTCCTTCATAAAGGAAGTCGTTGCTTTCTACCCTTGGTGTGAACGATGATGATTCTTCCTCCGTGATCAAATTTTAAACCGCAAGACTTCATCCTTGCTTGCCGTACTATGTGTCTCTTTTGATTCACATAGAATGTCTTAATATGATCGTCAAGCGCACTGTGATTGACAAGGGCGCTGCTGCTTCTGTGATGTCTTTATCCTGCTGGAAGGGTCTGGGTTCCCCTGAGCTATCTAAATTAGTGACAATGTTAACTACGTTCGATGGGAGATATTTTAGGCCGCACGGAATCCTTCCTTCCCTTAAAGTCCATTCAGGAGGGAAGACTATTGTGTTATAGTGGATTTCACCACACTAGGTGAATCACACATTGTATGGCCTTCCCCTATCCCACTGCAGACTCATTAGCCCCTATGGACCAATTTTTGTCTTTTTATGTATCATCGACCATCCCCAAAAACATTAGAAAAAAGATATACGCGGAATTTTCCCCGATAACCGCGTACATACGCGGATATTCCCTTTATAGTCCCGTACATCGGGATGTGTACATAATCCAAAATCCTTTGGAGCGTTCCTTGACTTGGATCCGACTCATATGACTCCTGGCCTTCCATATGCCTTGAGATCG
>LPNX011124360.1:107487-136365 GCA_001517045.1 Pseudotsuga menziesii
CTCTTCGTAACAGAATTGGCAACTCCACTGGGGAGTTCCTAGTAATTGTCCTTTGGGGGTTGATCTTTTGGCATTCAATGTATTTGAATTGCTCTCTCTCTCTTGTTTCTGTGTCGGGTATGGGGGCATGTATGCTTGGTAGAGCCTAATTGGTGTGAATTTAGTCTCAGCCTGTCTATTTGCCTGGAATTTTTGCATCTTTTTCTTCCTGTACTGGATTTGTTACTTACAGTCGCGTATACACGCGGTTTCCCCTGGGATTTCCGCATTTACACGCGGGTTCACTGTGCACAGTCGCATATACCCTAGTTTTTACCTTTTTGTGGAAGATATTGGATTGATGGGTGAATGCTGTTAGTTGCTGAGTCTCCTTTGGCACTGCCTGAGTCTGTTAATACCTCTGTTTTTGACCAGAAACATTTTTTTTAGCCTAAATTTTTTTATTTTTATTTTTTATAAGGGACGTTTTTGTCATGGCATCTTTGATTTTTTGTTTGAGATTAGTGCATTAGAGTCCTTTTGCCTTAGTTCTTTGCTGGAATGTTGTTTATGTGTGCTTGCAAAGTCTGGGGTGGTTAGATCCATTCTTTTGCTTTTTGTATCTCTTTATTTTCAAAAAATCCTAAATATTTGCTTATCATCATGCATTGCATTATGCATTTTGCATTGTACTTGCATTAGATCTAGATTTGATTTGGAGTAATAGTTAGGACTTCATATAGGGAAATTTGCTTCAACATTTGAAGAAGAAATTGTGCATTCACGTAGTACGCATACCCTGTTTTCATGGACACAATGCATTTGCATTGATTGTTAGGTGTGCATTTTACTTCTTGTTGCGTCATAACACCATTAGTTGCACGACCATATCCTATTTTTGAGTAATAAAGCCAAACTAAAATCAACGCTAAATAAAATGAATTACACTCTTTTCTTTTCTAGGGTGCACCAACAAGATTAGGTTTTAGGATCTTGGAATAGTTCATTGAAAGTCAATTCTCCAAGATCACTAAACGACAAAAACTAGGTGTCTGTCCAGGGAGTGTGTGAAATCCTTTATATAACCAGTGTTCTCAGGAAGCTCCTCTCAAAAGGGATTCAAGAACTAGGCAGTGTGAGCGGTTGTTGATTGGGATAACCCCTGGTCAAGAACTGTGTAGCACCGGCGATATAGCCAGGATTGTATTCGTATCTGGGGGCTCTTTCGAGAGTTTCGGGGTTTGCTACCCTGCCCATACGGTCAATCCCGCTTGCGACTGTCCGCTTGAGCGTTGATTATATTGAGGTGACCTTAGTGACCTTACCTAGGATATCGAGGGGGTACGTGTAGAGGTTATTCTGCATGTGTCCCGTCCAGGTTGGGGTCGGATAGCACAGTCTCTTTATGCGTTGAAGCTGAGGGCTACAATAATTGGTTTCAAACCTCCGCTTGTGGTGATAAGGGCCTCTCAAGCCTCTCCTAGGCGAGACATACCGGCCACATTCAGGAGCTCACTTATCCAGCCCTTGTTTGCTTGCTTTTGGCTTTAGATTTGATAGTGATTGCTCTGTGCATGCTAGTTGGCCTAGGGTTGACGTAAATAGAGAGTCTTTGATTTTTTTGTTCAGTCATTGTGGAGTCGGGTGCGGTTCCACACCATTCTCGTCAGTTAGCAGGACTTTCGCCTTCTACTTCTCCTCCTCCTTTGGGAGAGGGGTCTAGACGGTCCAGGCGGATTGTGTTACACAATGATTCACACACCCTGGAGGATCATTCAGAGACTATTCCTGAGCCACCTCCTCCTATTTGTATTGACGATGGGGAATTTACTCCTACATATGATCCCTCACCTGACCTAGCTGAGATCGGTCCCGTTGTTTCCCAGATAGGATCTTTACATGATAGACCTACTCACTCTAGGCCAGATTCCCCATTGACCCGTTACCGATATGGAATGCCGGAAGATGCCGAGATTCACTTTGACCCTCCTAGCACCAGCTATGGTAGTTATGTTACTACTGGTTTTCCTATGCACGATTTGACATTTCATGTTGAATCCGACTTTGATCCTAACACTATACCTGGGGGCATTCCCATGCCTTACCTTGCGGAGAGGTTTGGGAGTACTAGTCACATTGCACCTTCCATCCCAGCGGTGGAAGCTCCATCTTATATACCTACTAGGTCTAGAGTTAGTGATCCCATAGCGATACCAGGTTCTAGACAAGTGACGATAGGCACTAGCACATATCTTCTTATAGAGATTCCTTCGTCCTCGCTTCCGAGTTCTTCAAATGCAAACCCTCCACCTTACTCTCGTGGTCCTTCGAGTCGTCACGTAGCTACGAGTCAGATCCATACTGTAGTTACTAGACCAGTTGTGTCTCAAGCCTACATGCCACCCGTGGTTTCGGGAGGTTATGTTCATGTTTCTAGAGGTCAAGTTGCTACTTCCTCGACATATATCCTTACTTCCGGCATGTATATACCTACTTCTGGAATGTATGTACCTACCTATGGAGTGTCTCATGGGGCATCGCAGCCGATGACCTATGGACCCTACTATGGGGCGCAGTATGGAAATGTCTCTCCACCTTATGGAGGCGGGTATTCACAACCTGCTTACTCTCCCAACTATGGCTTTGTAGCTCCTACTAGTCAAGGTCCACCTCATTATGCGACTTCCATGCCACCCTATACGGTTCATATAGGAGGAGGTCACTATGGCCAAGGTCATGGTGGTAATCAATCCTATATGAACCATGGAGCGGTCCCTAGACCTCATCATGCTAAGCTCCCTTTCCTCGTAACACTCAATTTACCTGACTTATCGAGACTTACGAACGATCCTCCGGCTCATGACCCGGCTTGGCCGGCTGTGCCTACCAAGCTTCCTTTGGACATACCTAAGTTCGAAGGAAAACCAGGAGAGGATCCGAGTGAACACGTTACGACTTTCCACCTATGGTGCTCTTCCAATTCATTACATCAGGACTCAGTCCATTTGAGACTATTTCAACGCACCCTCACAGGGCCTGCGACAAAATGGTATATAGAGTTTCCTAAGGGTGCCTTTACTTTGTTGGACGACCTTGCGATGACTTTCCTTAATCACTTCCAGCTACCAGTACGCTATGATTTTGGTACTGAAATCTTGTCGACATTTCGGCAAGATAAAGCCACCCATATTTCTGATCATATTCAGGAGTGGCGTAGATGGAAGAGATTAATCAAAGCCTTTATACCGCCGGAATTCCTCCTTGAGTGGTTGCTCAAATCTTTATTTCCATATATCGCGAAGGATGTTTCCACATCCGAAGTGCAGAATGAGGAACAAGCCATCTTTAGGGCGCAGGAAATAGAATTGATCCATGCTCAGTCTGGTTTGTTATATGAGATTATACCTAATGCCCCTCGTTCTAGTTTCGATCCCAAGGTCAAACCTAGACCACATGCCGATGGCATTGCGGGTAGTGCAAGTAAGAAACCTGCAGGTTTGGCTGTGAAACAAGTTTCTCAGTTGTCAATCAACCAATCTGCCTCGGGACAAGCTACGGCTTCATCTCAGCCCGCCCAAATGGCGAATGTACTTTCTGTACAATCGTCCGACCAGAAAGGTAACCATCAACCTGGACGGAATAGAAAAAAGGGTAAAAACAATAATAAGAAGGATGGGAATAAAAATGAGAATGCCAACAATAATGACAAGAACAATAAAAATGTTGGGGGGGGACAAGCAGAATAGACGTAAGGTTAAGTTTCCTTGCAAGCTTTGTAAGGACGATCACCTCACTTACTTGTGCCCTAGGATGGATGAAGCTTCGAAGTTCATAGCATAGGGCCCAGCTGTGTTAACGAAACCTTTACCGCATAGCCAAAATATGAACTCGAAGTCCCATGATCAATCTAGTGATGAAATTCCACCTGAAACTAGTGGTCGTGGGTGCATTAATATGGTCCGTGCCGCAAAAGTTGTGACGCATGCGAAATATTATTCTTCGTCACAACCCAATCCAGGAAAATAACTTGACCCACCAGGAACTCCTTTGTGCATTGAGAAACCTGCGGATAAACCTGTAGCCGCACCTCGCATTCCTAAGGGGGTACGCGCATAATCCAAATGCCCGAACCGCCCAGAACTATTCAGTTGTCAAGGACTTGGGTGATACTCCTTGTGCGATGTCTGCATTGGAGGTGCTTCAGAGTTGTCCATCACAAAGGAATGCTTTTCTTTCCGCTCTTGGTGTGAATGGTGATGATTCTTCCTCAGTGATTAAATTTGAAACCGCAGAACATCATCCTCACTTGCCCTACTATGTGTCCCTTTTGGTGCATGTAGAATGTCTTAATATGATCGTCAAGCATACTATGATTGACGAGGGCACTGCTGCTTCTGTGATGTCTTTATCTTGTTGGAAGGGTCTTGGTTCTCTTGATTTGTCAAAGTCTACGACCATGTTAACTTATTTTGATGGGAGATCGTTTAGGCCGCACAGGATCCTTCCTTCTCTTAAAGTCCATTTGGGAGGGAAGACTGTTGTGATAGAGGTCGAGGTGGTTGATGCACCCCTTGACTACAATATCTTACTGGGAAGGAATTGGATGTATAGTATGCAAGCCATTGCATCTTCTGTATTTCATGTTGTATGCTTTCCTCATAATGGGAAGATTGTAACAATTGATCAGATGGCATTCAAGAATCGACCTGTTACTGCATCTTCAGAAGCTTCGGTTCCGAAAGTTGAACATTCCCAGCCGACAACTGGGAGTGTGGGTGTAGGTATGTATCTGTCCCTCATGGGAACCTTTAGTTGTCCTGCACCCATCCTCATGATAGGAGCTAGGTTTGATGGTGCTTCGACATCTACGCGATCGGTGCCTTTTCGCACAATTCATATGGGAGATCCTTGGATTCTTCCTTCACTAAGTCATTCGAGTGAACCCATTGAGACGATCGTGTCGTTTCCTGCAGCCATGATATCTTACCAAGCTAATCTACAATATGCTGCAGAGCCTTGTTCTTCTTCTTCACGGAAAGAGGAAGAAGACCCCTATGTGCTTCCGTCATGGGCAGTACAGTCTTCTCATGCCCATGATTGCCTCGATACGGTTTTCCCTTCAGATGAAGCGATCATCGAGGCTATGTCGAGAGTTGAGCCACCATGGGAGGAACTTTATCATAGATCATATTTCCTTCCAGAGCTTGACCTTTTGGAGCATGAGGATTATAGGGAAATTCTTAGATAGAAAGTTGGTAGACCCATGATTCCATTAAGCTCTCCTGGTCAGATGGCTGATGGAAACATGGAAAACATATCGTCAACTATGCCTATCAACATTTCTCGCAACCCTGGTACAATTGAGAATGTATACATTGGGGCGGATTGTTCCCAAGATGAGATTCGTGAGTATACCGAGCTGTTCAAGGAATTCCGCGATGTTTTTGCTTGGTCTTACAATGAGATGCCAGGGATTGACCCTCGGATTGTCGAACATGAAATTAAGACTTACCCCAATGCGAAGCCTGTTCGACAGCGTTTACGTGGGGTAAATCCTAGGAAAGCACCCGCCATAAAGGCATAGATAGAGAAGCTATTGAAAGCTGGTTTCATCTATCCCGTTCCCTTGACGTAGTAGGTTTGAAATCCCGTTCCAGTGGATAAGAATCAAGGAGCGATCTGTATATGCACTGATTTTCGTGATTTAAATCGTGCCTGTCCTAAGGATAACTTCCCCACACCGTTTATAGATCAGATTTTGGATGAGTGTGTGGGTAGCGAGGTGTTCTCCTTTATGGACGGTTTTTTCGGATATAATCAGATTCAAATTAAACCTGAGGACCAACATAAGACCACATTCAGTTGTCCTTGGGGAACATTTGCATATCGAAAAATGCCTTTCAGCCTTAAAAACACCGGAGCTACCTTTCAGCGGGCGATGACCTTGATTTTCCATGATATCAAGTCCATTATTGAAGTATTTTTGGATGACCTCGCTGCTCATTCTTGCATGAGGATGCATCATTCTTATCACTTGAGATTGGTGTTCGAAATATGTCGGCACTATGCTGTTAGATTAAACCCTCATAAGTGCATCTTTTGCATGAAATCAGGTCGGTTGTTAGGATTTATCATTTCGAAAGAGGGTATAAGAGTCGACCCCTTGAAAGTGGAGGCAATACTTCAGTTGTCTCCCCCTCAAAATATTCATCATCTTCAGTGTTTGCAAGGCATGGAAAACTTCCTATGAAGATTTGTTGTCAATTTCGCCAATTTGACTAGAGGTTTCATGCGTCTCCTGAAGAAGGATACTCCCTTCGAATGGGATGAGCGAGCCCAGGAGTCCTTCGATGCACTTAAGAGAGCCCTAGCATAGGCCCCGGTGATTAGTCCTCCGGATTATAGCCGTGATTTCTTATTATATGTGGCCGCGTCTTTAGAGACGATTGGGATGGTTTTGGTTCAAGAGGATGAGGAGCTCCAAGAGCATGTCATATATTATCTGAGCCGAAACCTTATTGACGCAGATATTCGGTATTCTCATGTAGAGAAGCTTTCCTTAGCCACCGTACATGTGGTGCAGCATTTGAGACATTATATTCTCCTTCACCAAACCTTGGTTGTTGCCCATGTCAATCCATTTCAGTTCGTCCTCACACGTAGGATGATTGGGGGAAAATATAATAAATGGATTGTCATCCTGCAAGAGTTTGATCTTGAGTTTGTTTCGGCAAAATCGAAGAAATCTTTAATATTTGCAGAGCTCATATCAGATTTTCCGAACGAGGATGAGGAGTCAGTATGTGAAGATACGTTCGTTGATGAACACATTTTCCTGATCTCAATGGCTGACCCATGGTATGGTGATATCATAGTATATTTGCAAATGCAGAGTACCCCTACTCACCTCTCGCAAGATGAGAAACGTCGATTACGTCACATTTCCAAGAACTACCTCATAGTGGACAATACTTTGTACCGCCGTGGAGTAGATTCCCTTTTACGACGTTGTTTAACTCATGATGAGGCTGAGGTAGTGCTTAATGATTGCCACGGAGTGGCGTGTGGTGGTCATTTATCTGGGCTTTCTATAGCTCAAAATATTTTGAGAGCAGGATATTTCTGGCCGTCGATCTTCAAGGATTGTATTGAAGCGGTCAAGAGGTGCCACCCTTTCCAGGTGTTTGCACGTAACATGCACTCGAAGCCTGCCCCGTTGCACCCTATTATCACCACCGGTCCCTTCACCAAGTGGGGGCTATATTTTATGGATTATAACCCACCTTCGGCTGGGGGCACCATCATATCATAGTGGCTGTTTATTACTTCATGAAATGGGCTGAGGCAATGCCTACAGTAAAATCCGATGGTGAGACAGCCGCTCACTTCGTATTCAACCAAATCATCTCTAGGTTCGGGATTCCGAGAGAGCTTGTCACTGACCATGGCTCGCACTTTCAGAATCGTATGATGGAAGAGTTGGCCTCCAAGTTAGGATATAAGCAAGAGCACTCCTCTTCTTACTGTCCTCAAGCGAATGGACAGGTTGAAGCTGTGAATAAATCACTTAAGTCCATTCTCCAACGAACCATCGCACAAAGCAAGACGAATTGGCATATTATGTTATACCCTGCTTTGTGGGCATACCGAACCACAGTAAATACTGCCACTGGTTTTTCTCCATATCAGCTTGTTCATGGAGTGGAGTCAATATTTCCGGTTGAATGCGAGATTCCTTCGTTGAAGTTAGCCGTAGAAATCTTACCAGACACTTCACCTTTGGAGGAGCGTTTGGTTCACCTTGAGTAACTCGATGAGCAGCGTAGAGATGCCTTGGTGACTCTAGAGATTAATAAGCGTCGCGTGAAGGCCCAATATGATAAGTCTGTCCGTCTGAGAGTGTTTAGTGAGGGAGACTTGGTCCTTTTGTGGGATCAATCAAAAGAACCCTTGGGGTTAGGGAAGTTCAATCCTATGTGGCGTGGTCCTTAAGTTGTCAAGCATGTATTAGAGAAGGGTGCCTACGAGTTAGTGGATTACGAAGGGACAGTCTTGGCGGAGCCTAGAAATGGGCTCTATCTTAAAAAATACTATGCATGATCTTTAGCCAAGGCTGTTTGTTGTATATTATTGTACAGCGTTTTTGCATAGTTAGGTCTTGTTTATCGTGATCGGGTTTGTGATTAGTTTCCATTTCTTGTGGCAGATGTCAATGGAATATTCCACCTACATAGGATTCGCGAATGGTGCAAGCCGTCACACTCAACACTCAGCCTCAGCTGCTTGGGTGATTTATACTCCTATGGGTCATGTACTGTCTTTAGGAGGTGTATGTCTATGGCCATCTTCCAACAATGTTGCTTAATATAGTGCCGTTATCAAGCTTCTACGGGATGCCATTTCGCATGGTGTTCTCTCTCTTGAGGTACGTCTTGATTCAGAGTTAGTAGTGTCACAGCTAAATGGTTTGTACCATGTTAGAGATCCTACGTTATTGAGGAGGTTCTTACGTGTGAGATTGCTAGAACAACAATTTGAGAACATAACATAGATACACATTCCAAGAAATTTTAATCAAATTGCTGACTCATATGCTAACTATGTGTTAGATTGGCATTTGTTTCATTCATTATAAATTAATCATAAACACAATTTTTACACATGTAAATAAATAAACCGATCACCATAAAACTTTTTATATACATAAAAAATGTGGTAATCCATAGTGTCATAATACAAAATTGGGGCTTTGAAAGCCAGCATCATATACACGGTAGTACAAAATAGATACACTCCCAGGTGTCTAGTCCTATCGAGGTGGATGAGGGTTGTGATCATGATATGTCACCACGGCTCTAGCTAGCTGCCGTAATAAACGCACCCATGTGCGTGGTACACCAACCACCTGTCTCTGCATAGCCTCAGGTAAGTCCTCGACTTACGCCATGGGAATCCTATGAGTCAGTCACACAAAGTTGGTATGGATGCTTTGGAGCGTTCGCTCCGCATCCACACCGGTGATATCGTCTCCTCTTCCCCTCCGTCTATGACATGGGAAGCCCTCTGGTCACCGTGGTCCCACATCTACACATGAATGGTAGATGTCACTATGTATTGTCACCCAAAAACATGTCTTTTTGATTCCATATAATCAAGAAAACACAAAAAATTAAATACTCCAAAATTTTTAAAAAGAGTAAGGGTTGAGATTCGTTACCTATGTCTCCATATGCTGATCCTGGTGGTAATGGCATATCCGGGTCTCCCCGGAAGTCTATCCCTGCATAAGGGTAGTCCTCTATGGCAATAATCTGTCGTCTCCACCATGGAAAAAAGTCTACTGGATAAGGGTTGGCCACCCTACCACCCCCCAGTCTACGCATCGCGTCTGCCCAACATTGTTGGGCTGGATCTTGAACCCCGTGGAGAGGAAAATCCACTCTAGGGCTCAATCCTGGAACACACTCGAAGAAAAACATGCTCAAGATACTGATGAACTCGAAGTTCTATATCCTACCTACCTTGCACTCACTGAGCTGATGTTTCATGTTGCTCAGTAGGGAAGTGCTCCAGTCATAGATGGTCAGTGTCATGCACTCCACCGTATAGACTATCAGTGGTCGAGAGGCCTGATGGAGTGATGTTAATCCTGCTATCCTGCCTAGAGTCAGTAGTATGGCCTTTAGGCCTAGTACCTGTATAGTGTTGGTGGGAACTTGGCTCCCCACCTTCTCCGTCTCTGGGTAGTAGTACACAGCTATGTACTCATCGATAGTCAGCCCATGACCTGGCCCTCCGCGAGCACGAAGGTTCACCATCTCACCTCGCCGTGACAGACCTGTGACAAAGTAGATATCCTCCACCTCAATGGTGAGGGACATGCCATCTAGCCGGAAGGACTCTAAGTCCGGATTCCAATAGTCTACAAGCATCTGTAGTAGTCCTGGTTTGGCCCTCAAGCCTCCTAGGCACCAAAACTTGTAGAGTCCACATCTTCGTAGAGCTTCTTGAGCCATTCTTTCAGCCCTTACTGCTTCCTCTACATCACCATGCTTGCGTTCTTTCCACTCTAGCACCATCCTGCATGAGAGTTTGACCAAAATGTCCATTAGATTCAAAAAAATCCTTATGCGCAGCATTATACGCGGCTGCTTTGAAAACAGCCGTGTATGTACGTGGTTTCTGGTCCCTTTTCTGCGTATAGCCATCCCTATACGCGGAAAAAACCTCGATACCCACGTGGGCCGTGGCGCTCATGTAAGTTTGGCCTTTAAAAATTCATTTGACCATGAAAAATTATAAAATTTGTATTGAAATGCAAGCAGAGAACATGAGTAAATACTTGGAAGAATCGGCTGTGAATTCCGCCGGCTGGATCTCCTGGAATTTGCAGTTGAATATCAGAGCTCAAATGGGTAAAAGTTTCAAATGATTTATATTTTTTACTATTTATAGAAAAAATTTCAAATATTTGAAAATTTTTACCCCCTTTCCTTTAGTTTTGACCGTTTCTAACCTTGTTGGACCGTTTCTGACCTAATCTGTGATGTAGAAGACCGTTTTCAGCGATGTTTTAGACTTTGGATTGACCCGTTCGTACTAATCTCAGGTATAACGTCTATACTGGCATATAGGTTAGGTTCACCACCATTTGCATTTTGTATGACCTTATGACCATGTCACTATATCCTTAGGTACGAACCCACTCTATTATGTTACAGAACTTTCTTGCTGCTATAGAAGTGGCATGATATGAGTGGTAGAGACTCACCTTACATGGGTACCCTAGTTGGCACCTTATTTGCATTTGGTTCCCATGCCGATGTTTCCCCCTTTAGGGTGTGGGAGTCTGTTGTATAGTATTTCCATGACATTTAGCAAGAGCCTCATACTCCTCTTGATCTTATGTTGGCCATGACCCCCCGGACTCCCTTGTATCAAGTTGTGGATGCATTATCATGAGCTTTGCCTGTCTTATTGAGCTTTATGTCGGCTCCCCTGACATTGTGTTTCGGCCATATAGCCGAGCTTGTCTCATGTCTAGCCATGCAGAGCCTTTATTTATATCCTTCGCAGCTTGATTCCCTTTTTACCGGGAGGGGATTTTCCCCTGAGTGTCGATATCCTACACATGTATCCTTGCATTGAGCATAGGTATGTTCCATTGCTTGGAACTAGTTTGTTTTCTTTAAATGACACTCGTCTCCTCCTAGTTTGTAACTATAAAGCTAGTTTATTCTTTTTTCAAGCTTTTCAAATAACTGAAAAAGACCAAAAAAAAATCAAAAAACCAAAAATCCGGACAAGAAAAGATATTATCTTTGGTAGCTGACGAGTCGTGTCACCTTCAAACAGAGCACTGTATATCACATCCATTGGTTTGGATATATTTTGACTTTAGGAGCTGTACTCGTTATCTGAGTTTTATCTCCACCGACTGGTTAAGCTTCCAGTCCTTATGGAGCCTCTATTGATGCCTCCTGCATCATAGAGATGTCCCAGTTTGTATATCAAGTCTATGCTACCTTCATTCAGTCACCATATGCCGTTATGCTCTTGTTAGAAGGAAGTTGAAACCTGAGTCGGCCATTCCTCGGTTATCTTGACTTTGCATGTCGTCCATTCCCGGTATAGTTACTAGTTCATGCACCTTATGATCGAGTCCTTCCATATTATACAGCCTTACTGAGTACCTCGTGTTGGATGATGGGGGATGCCCTAATGCCCTCCTTCCAGCGGATTTCATCCCATCGACTTCAGATCATTTATTCTGGGATTGGAGTCTAGAGTCATTTTGAGTGCCTTGAGACTTGCAGTCATCAGTGGCAGGTTCTCTCGCCATCGACAGTTTTGGGAATACATCAATGTCCCCTGATCGATGGATTCTCTCAAGTGTTCGACCTCAACACATTTATTCACACTTGTTAGTTTTCACTCTAGTACCTTGATTCCCATTTTCATTATTGGTGGGTGATCTCGCGTTTGTTAACAGTATACATCAATGACCGGTAATCAGACGATGGACTACTATGTTCGACCTCGACACCTCTATTCACATAGTAGGACTTGTACTCATAGCGGTTTGTGTAGAAGACCTTCCAGATTGGTGGCATCCACTATATGCTACCTCCTTGATCGTGCCAGTGTTCATGAGATTTCAGCTCTCGTGACTTGTTCCAGTATATGTCAGACATTTCCAGCCACTATGGAGATCTTGATTTGTTATATATATTCAGCCTTTGTGGAGATCATTGTGCTTTGTATATCTTCATCATGGAGATTCTGATCTATGTATATTGTACGTGGCGATGACCACATATGTTCTATCATGTTTCATGCCTATTCATGGCCATTGTACTCTTATGTATCTGGGACTGCTATATGTACTTGCAGTTATATGCAGAGTTGTATTACGGTATTATGCTGATTGGGTGGCTAGTCTTCCATTTGGGTACCTTCATCACTTCACTTCTAGGATGGACTTATAATGTATTTCGGCCATCATATATCCCCTCTGATCTCATACATTAGGGGGCATCTGTTATAGCAGATTTCACCACACTAGGTGAATCACACATTGTATGGCCTTCCCCTATCCCGCTGCAGACTCATTAGCCCCTACGGACCAATTGTTGTCTTTTGTTGTATCATCGACCATCCCTCAAAACATTAGAAAAATGATATACACGGCATTTTCCCCGATAACCGCGTACATACGCGAATATTCCCTCTATAGTCGCGTACATCGGGATGTGTACATAATCCAAAATCCTTTGGAGCGTTCCTTGACTTGGATCCGACTCATATGACTCCTGGCCTTCCATATGCCTTGAGATCGCACGGATTTGACCTTTCAGTATCCATTTGAAAAGCTATATAAGGAACCATTGAGACATTGAAAGCATAAGAGAGAATTGAGAGTGTCGAAACTATAGTCCATTGTTGCCAAAACTTATGCTTGAGTCTGCATCCCTTTGTCCCTTGGAGCACTATTGTGTTCTTCCCAAGCTTTCCCTTTGCTAGTAAGCTTGCTATCGAAATGATGGAGGATTGAGGTGGTGGAGGCCCAAGTGGGGGATTCAGTTTCTCCGGTTCGCAAACTTGCCGTCAGAGGTTGTCACTTGTAATCTCTAATTCATATTAATAGAAATATCTTTTCCTGTCCAGTAATGTGTATTTGAATGAATATTGTATCCATTGGAATATGTCAAATGCTTATACATTATTGATTATATATGCTAGAATAGATCTAACACCATGAAATATAGTATGCTTGTATTGTTTACTTGTTGTTGAGGACGTGCTATAACAATTCAAGCTGAAGATTGGAAAGCTCAACGGGGATCTACTTCAACCGTCCGGAATAAGGTACAAGGTTCGATCCTTTAGTGTTAGATGTTTTTATTTCTATTGCATATTGGGAAAGATTGATTTCTGGAGTCTAGCTGTCTGTTGTGGTACCCCAAGCCATAGGAATTTCTCTCTGTAACACGTTGTGATAGAGGTGAAGGTGGTTGATGCGCCCCTTGACTACAATCTCTTACTGGCTAGGAACTGGGTGTACAATATGCAATCCGTTGCTTCTTCCCTGTTTCGCATTCTATTTTTTCCACATGATGGGAAGATCGTAACGATTGATCAAATGAAATTCAAGAATTCGTCTGTTACCGCATCTTTGGGAGCTTCGATCACGATCGTTGAACATTCTCAGCTAGCAACTGGGAGTGTGGGTGTAGACATGTATCCATCCCTCATGGGAAGCTTTAGTTGTCCTGCATCGATCCTTATGATAGGATCTAGTTCTGATGAGGCTTCAAAATCTACGAGATCGGTGTCTTTTCGCACGGGTCATATGGAAGATCCTTGGATTCTTCCTACACCGAGTACTTCGAGTGAGCCCGTCGTGACGGATGTGCCATTTCCTGCAACTATGATAGCTTATCAAGATGACCTCAAGTGTGTTGCAGAGCCTAGTCCTTCCTCTTCGCGGACGGAGGAGGAGGACCCTTATGTGTTTTCGGCATGGGAAGTATAGTCTTCTAATGCACACAACTGCCTTGATATAGTTTTCCCTTTAGATGAAGCGATTATTGAGGCTATGTCAGGAGTTGAGCCACCATGGGAGGAACTCGATCATAGATCGTAATTTCTTCCAGAGCTTGACTGCTTGGAGCATGAGGATTTTAGGGAGGTTCTTAGTCAGAGAGTTGGTAGTCCTATGGTTCCATTAAGCTCTGCTGGTCTGATGGTTGATGGAAACATGGTGAACTTATCTTCAACGATTCCTATCAACATATCTCGCAATCCTGGCACGATAGAGAATGTCTATATTGGGGAGGAATGTTCCCATGTTGAGATTCTAGAATACACCGAGCTATTTAAGGAATTTCGTGATATTTTTACTTGTTCTTACGACGAGATGCCAGGTATTGACCCTCGTATTTTCTGGCACGAGACTAAGACTTACCCCAATGCTAAGCCTGTTCGACAATGTTTACATGTGGTGAATCCTAGGAAAGCACCCGTGATTAAGGCAAAGATAGAAAATCTGTTGAAAGTCGGTTTCATCTATCCTATTCCCTTGACGTAGTGGGTTTCAAACCCCGTTCTGGTGGACAAGAAGCAGGGAGTGATCCACATATGTACTGATTTCCATGATTTGAATTGTGCCTGTCCTAAGGACAATTTCCCCACACCATTTATTGATCATATTTTGGATGAGTGTGCGGGTACCGAGGTGTTTTCCTTCATGGACGGCTTTTCTGGATATAATTAGATACATATTAAACCTAAGGACCAACATAAGACTGCATTTATCTATCCTTGGGGAACATTTGCATATCGGAAAATTCCTTTCGGCCTTAAAAATGTTGGAGCTACATTTCAGTGGGCAATGAACTTGATCTTCCACGATCTCAAGTCAATTATTGAAGTATTTTTGGATGACCTCACTGCTCATTCTCGTATAAGAATGTGCCATCCCTATCACTTGAGATTAGTATTCGAAAGATGCCGACACTATTTGGTTATATTAAATATTCATAATTGCATCTTTTGTGTGAAGTTAGGTCGTTTTTTAGGATTCATCATTTTTAAAGAGGGTATAAGAGTCGACCCTTTGAAGGTTGAGCCAATACTTCAGTTGTCCCCCCTGAAGAATACTCATCATCTTCAGTGTTTGCAAGGCATGGAAAACTTCTTATGAATATTTGTTGTCAACTTTGCCAATTTGACTAGAGGCTTCATGCGTCTCTTGAAGAAGGACACCCCCTTTTATTGGAATGAGTGAGCCCAGGAGTCCTTTGATGCACTCAAGCGAGCCCTAGCATCGGCCCTGGTGATTAGTCCCTTGGACTATAGCCATGATTTTCTATTATATGTGGTCACGTCATTAGATATGATTGGTATGGTTTTGGTTCAAGAGGATGAGGAGCTCCAGGAGCATGTCATATATTATTTAATCTAGAACCTTATTGACACAGAGATTCATTATTCTCATGTTGAGAATCTTGCTTTAGCTACTGTACATGCGGTTCAGCGGTTGAGACATTATATTCTTCTTCGCCAGACCTTGGTTGTAGCCCATGTCAATCCATTTCAATTCATCCTCACCAGAAGGATGATTGGGGGAAAATATAATAAATGGATTGTCATTCTGCAAGAATTCGATCTTGAGTTTGTTTCGGCAAAATCGAAGAAGTCTTTAATTTTTGCAGAGCTTATATCACATTTCCTGAGTGAGGCCGAGGATTTGGTTTGTGAAGATACGTTTGTCGATGAACACATATTCTTAATCTCAACGTTAGACCCATGGTATGGGGATATCATAATATATTTACAAACATTGAAGATCCCTACTCACCTCTCGTGAGATGAATGACGACGATTACGTCACGTCTCTAAGAACTACCTCATAGTGGATAACACTTTGTACCGTTGTGGGGTAGATTCCATTTTACAATGTTGTTTAACTCATGAGGAGGCAGAGGTAGTGCTAAATGATTTCCATGGATGGGCGTGTGGTGGTCATTTATCTGGGCTTTCTACAGCTCAAAAGATTTTAAGAGCGGGCTATTTCTGGCCGTTGATCTTTAAGGATTGTGTTGATGCGGTCAAGAGGTGCCACCCTTGCCAGGTGTATGCGCGTAATATGCGCTCGAAACCTACCCCGTTACATCCCATTATCACTGCCGGTTCCTTCACTAAGTGGGGCCTCAATTTTATGGATTGCAACCTAGCTTTGGCTGGAGGACACCATCATATTATATTTCCTGTTGATTACTTCATGAAATGGGCTGAGGCTATGCCTACAGTAAAATCTGACGGTGAGACAGCCTCCCACTTTGTATTCAACCAAATTATTACTTGGTTCAGGATTTTGAAAGAGCTTGTCACTGACCATGGCTCGCACTTTCAGAACCATATGATGGAAGAGTTGGCATCAAAGTTAGGGTATAAGAAAGAGCAATCCTCTTCTTACTACCCTCAAGCGAATGGATAGGTAGAGGCAGTGAATAAATCACTCAAATCCATTCTCCAACAAACCATTACGCAAAGCAAGAACAATTGGCACATCATGTTATATCCTGCTTTGTGGGCATATCGAACCGCTGTTAAGACTGCCATTGGTTTTTCTCCATATCAACTTGTACATGGAGTGGATTCGATATTGCCAGTTGAATGCGAGATTCATTCTTTGAAGCTAGATATAGAACTCTTGCCGGACACTTCACCATTGGAGGAGCGTTTGGTTAACCTTGAGCAACTTGATGAGTAGTGTCGAGACGCCCTGGTGGCTCTAGAAGTCAATAAATGTTGCGTAAAGTCCCAATACGATAAGTCCGTTCATCCAAGGGTGTTTAGTGAAGGAGACTTGGTCCTTTTGTGGGATCAACTGAAAGAACCCTTGGGGGCAGGGAAATTTAATCCTATGTGGCATGGTCCTTACGTGGTCAAGCGTGTGTTAGAGAAGGGTGCGTATGAGTTAGTGGATTACTAAGGAACAGTCTTGGTCGAGCCTAGAAATGGGCTCTATCTTAAGAAATACTATGCATGATATTCAGCCAAGGCTGCTTAATGTATATCATTGTACAGTTTTGCATGGTTACATCTTTTTCTTATTGTGATCGGGTTTGTGATTAGTTTCCATTTCTTTTGGCAGATGTCAATGGAATATTCCACCTACATAGGATTCGAGGATGGTGCAAGCCGTCACACTCAACACTTAGCCTCTACTGCTTAGGTGATTTATACTCCTATGGGTCAGGTATTGTCTTCAAGAGGTGTATGTCTACGTCCATCTTCCAACAACGTTGCTAAATACAATGTCGTTATCGAGCTTCTATGGGATTCCATTTCAAATGGCGTCCTCTCTCTTGAGGTACGTCTTGATTCAGAGTTAGTAGTGTCACAACTCAATGGTTTGTACTATGTTAGAGATCCGACGTTATTGAGAATATTCTTACATGTGAGCTTGTTAGAACGGAAATTTGACAATATAACATATATACATATTCCAAGAAATAATAATCAAGTTGCTGACTCATATGCTAACTATGTGTTAGATTGGCATTTGTTTCGTTCACAATAAATTAATGACAAGCACAACTTTTACACATGTGAATAAATAAACGATCACCATAAAACTTTTTATATACATCCAAAATGTGATAATACATAGTGTCATGATACAAAATTGGGGCTTTCGAGCCACCAACATATAATACACGGTAGTGCAAAATGTATACACTCCCAGGTGTCTAATCCTATGGAGGAGGAGGAGGGTTGTGATCATGGAAGGTCACTATGGCTCTAGCTAGCCATCAGAATAATCGCACCCATGTGCATGGTACACCCACGACCTGCCGCTGCATAGCCTCAAGAAATTCCTTGACTTATGCCATGGGAACCCTATGTGTAAGTCTCACAAAATTGGTATGAATGCTCTGGAGTGTTCGCTCTGTATCCACACCTGTGATGTCATCTCCTCTTCCCCTCCATCTATGACGAGGGAAGCCCTCTGGCCGTCGTGGTCCCACATCTGCACACAAATGGTAGATGTCACTATGTATTGTCATGCAAAAATATGTCTTTTTGATTCCATATAATCAAGAAAACACAAAAAGTTAAATAAATCAAAAAAATTAAAAAGAGAGGGTCGAGATTCATTACCTATATCACCGTATGCCGATCTTGGTGGTAGCAGCATGTTCGGGTCCCCCCGAAAATCTATCCTTGCATAGGGGTAGTCGTCGATGGAAACTATCTATCATTGCCACCATGGAAAGAAGTCAGCTGGATATGGGTTGGCCACCCTACCACCCCCCAGTCTGTGCATAGCATTTGCCCAATGCCATTGGGCCATATCTCGAACTCTGTGAAGAGGAACATCCACTCTGGGGCTCGATCCTGGAACACGCTCGAAGAAAAACGTGCTCAAAATACTGTTGAACCTGAAATTTTGCACTCTACCTTCCTTACACTCACTAAGCTGATGTTTCATGTTGCTCAGTAGTGTAGTGCTCCAGTCATAAATCGTGGGTCTCAAGCACTCCACTGCATAGAACATCAAAGGGCGCGAGGCCTGGTGGAGTGAGGCCAAGCTTGCTATCCTGCCCAATGTCAATAGTATGGCCTTTAGGCCCAGCACCTGTATAGCGTTGGTAGGGACCCGACTCCCCACCTTCTCTATGTCTGGATAGCAGTACATCGTAATGTACTCGTTGATAGTTAGGCCACCTCCTAGCCCACCACGAGAATGAAGTTTCACCACTTCCCCTCATCTAGAAATCCCAGTAATGAAGTATATGTCCTCCACCTCTATGGTGAGGGACATCCCATCTATCTGGAAAGACTTCGAGTCTAGATCCCAATAATCCACCAGCATCTGTAATAGTCTTGGTTTGGCCCTCAAACCACCAAGACACCAAAACTTGTAGAGTCCACATGCATGTAGAGCCTGTTGAGCCATTATATCGGCCCTTACTGCTTCCTCTACCTCACCATGTTCACACTCTCTCCACTCTAGGACCATCCTGCATAAGAAATTGCAAATTTTCCCATTAGATTATTGAAAAAAAATTATGCGCGGCCTCATACGTGACTGTTTTCAAAACAGCCGCGTATGTACGTGGGTTTGAGGTCATTTTCTGCGTATATCTAGCCATATACGCAGAAAAAACCTCGATTTTTGTGTGTGCCATAGTGCCCATTTTAGGTTGGCTTAGAAAGCTTAATTGACCATGGAATTTCATGAAAATTGCATCAAAATGAAAGAGAAGAGCATGGGTAAATACCTGGAAGAAACAGTAGTGGATTCCGCCGGCTGGATCTCCTGGAATTCACTGTTGAAAATCAGAGCTCAAATGGGTACAAGTTTCAAATGTTTTATAATATTTTGAATTGTTTACTATTTATAGAAAATTTTCAAATATTTGAAAATTTTTACCCCCTTTGCTATAGTTTTGACATTTTCTAACCATTTTGGACCGTTTTTGACATAATTCATGATGTAGAGGACCTTTTTTAGTGTCGTTTCAGCCGTTGGATTGACCCGTTCGTGTCGATCTCAAGTATCATGTCTAAACTGGCATATAGGTTAGGTTTCATCACTGTTTACATTTTGCATGACCTTATGACCATATCATCATGACCTTAGGTATGAACCCACTCTGTTATGTCACGGAACCTTCTTGTTGTTTTAGAAGTGGCATGATACGAGTGGTAGAGCTTCACCTTACATAGGTACCCTAGTTAGCACCTTATTTTCATTTGGTTCCCATGCCGACATTTTTTCTTTTAGGGTGTGGGAGTCTATTGTATAGTACTACCATCACATTTCGCAAGAGCCTCATACTCCTCTTGATCTTTTGCTGGCCTATTTCCCTCAGGACTCCCTCATGTCAAGTTTTGAATGCATTATAATGAGATTTTCCTGCCTTATTGAGCTTTATGCCAGCTCCCCTGACATTACATGTTCAGCCATATAGCCCAAGCTTGTCTCATGTCTAGCCATGCAGAGCCATTTTTTTATCCTTTGTAGCTTGTTTCCCTTTTTTACCGGTAGGAGATTTTCCCCCAAGTGTCGATATCCTACACATGTATCCTTGCATTGAGCATAGGTATGTTCCACTACTTGGAACTAGTTTGTTTTCCCTTATCAGACTCGTCTCCTCCTAGTCTGTAACTATAAAGCCATTTTATTCTTTTTCAAGCTTTTTAAATAATTGAAAAAGTCCAAAAAAATAAAAAAACCAAAAAGCCGGACAAGGAAAGATGTTATCTTTGGCAGCTATTGAGTCATGTCTCCTTCGAACAGAGCGTTGTATATCACATCCATTGGTTGTGTTATAGTTTGACTTTAGGATCTGTACTCATTTATCTAAGTTTATCTCCACCGACTGGTTAAGCTTCTAGTCCCTATGGAGCCTCTGTCGATGCCTCATGTGTCGCAGAGATGTCCCAGTTTGTATATCGAATCTATGTTGCCTTTATTAAGTCACCATACACTGTTATGCTCTTGTTCGAAGGAAGTTGAATCCTGAGTCGATCATTCCTTAGTTCTCTTGGCTTTGCATGTCGGCCATTCCCAGTATAGTTACTAGTTCATGCACCTTATGATCGAGTCCTTCCACATTATACAGCTTTGCTGAGTACCTCGTGTTGGATGATGGGGGATGCCTTAATGCCCTCCTTCTAGCAGATTTCATCCCATCGACTTCTGATCATCTATTCTGGGATTGGAATCTAGAGTCATTTTGAGTGCCTTGAGACTTGCATTCATCAGTGGTAGGTTCTCTCACCATCGAAAGTCTTTGGGAATACATCAATGTCCCCTGATAAATGGATCCTCTCAAGTGTTTGACCTCAACGCATTTATTCACAATTGTTAGTTTGCACTCTAGTACCTTTATTCCCATTTTCATTATCGGTGGGTGATCTCACGTCTATTAACGGTATACATTAATGAACAGTAATCAGATGATGGACTACTGTGTTTGACCTTGACACCTCTATTCACATAGTAGGACATGTACTCGTAGTGGTTTGTGTAGAATACTTTCCAAATTGGTGGCATATTTTATATGCTACTTCCTTGATCGTGCCAGTGTTCATGAGATTTCAGCTCTCGTGACTTGATTCTAGTATATGTCAGATATTTCCAACCACTATGGATATTTTGATCTGTTATATATCTTCAGCCATTATGGAGATCATGATCCTTTGTATATCTTCATCATGGAGATTCTGATCTATGTATATTGTGCTTTGCAATGACCACTTATGTGTTATCTTGTATCATGCCTATTCATGGCCATTGTACTCTATGTATCTGGGACTGCTATATGTATTTGCAGTTATGTGCAGAGTTGTATTATTGTACTATGCTGATTGGGTGGTTGGTCTTCCATTTGGGATCCTTCATCACTCCACTTATGGGATGGAATTATAATGTATTTCGGCCATCATATGACCCCTCTGACTTCACACATTATGGGGCATCTGTTATAGATGATTTCACCACTCTAGGTGAATCACACTTTGTATGGCCTTCCCCTATCCCGCTGCAGACTCCTTAGACCCCATGGACCATTTTTTGTCCTTTGATGTTTCCTTGACCGTCCCTAAAAACATGAGAAAAATGATACACGCAACTTTTAAACCTATAAGCGCGTATATACACGAGTTTGACTTCTAAAATTGCGTACATCAGGATGTGTACAAAATCCAAATCCTTTTGGAGTTTCCCTTGACATGGATCCGATTGATTTGACTCCTGGCCTTCCATATCCCTTCAGATCGCTCGGATTCGACCTTTTATTACCCCTTGGTACATTGAAGGCATAAGAGAGAATTGAGAGAAAATAAATTATAGTCCATTGTTGACGGAACTTATGCTTGAGTCTGCATCCCTTTGTCCATTGGAGCACTGTTTTGTACTTCCCAAGCTTTCCTTTTGCTTGTGAGCTTTCTATCTAGAGATGGAGGATTGAAGTGGTGGAGGCCCAAGTGGGGGATTCAGTTTCTTCGGTTCGTAGACATGTCGATAGAGGTTGTATATTGTAATCTCTGATTTATATTAATAGAAATATCTTTTCCTGTCCAATAATGTGTGTTTGAATGAATATTTTATCCATTGGATTATCTCAAATGCTTATACATTATTGATTATATATGCTAGAATAGATCTAACACCATGATACATAGAATGCTTGTATTGTTTACTTGTTGTCGAGGAAGTAATCTATCAATTCAAGTTGGAGTTGGAAAGCTCAATGGGGATCTACTTCAACTGTCTGGAATAAGCTACGAGGTTTGATCCTTTAGTGTTAGACTTTTAATTTCTTTTGCATATTGGAAAGGATTGATTTATGGAGTCAAGCTATCTGTTGTGGTACCCCAAGCCATAGGAATTTCTCTCTGTAACAATAATGAGGATGATGATCAAGATGATGTTGATGTACCATATGGAATTGATGATGATGATGAAAATGCCGATGTCCACGATGATGATGCATGTCATAATATTTATGTATACGGAATGAATTGACATATTGGAGTTAATAAGAATTAATATAGGTTGTGAGGTGTTGACCATAAAAATATTTTTAGAAATTGGGTTTTACATTGACTGATATGGCCATTGGTTTTAGTAGTTCCCACCCACCCCACCTACACTCTCCTTGCATAAAGGTAGTACAATCCCACCTATGATGGTGCTACCAAAATGTCACCCTACAAAATTGTTTTGGACACCCCCCCATCCATACCCTCATTTTTACCAAGAAAATCCAAGGCACAAGAAGTGGATATCAATCTTAACACAGAAGCTAACTGTAGAAGGAGCAAGTTGATAATTCAACTTGAATGACATCCGACTTATTTGATCAGTCGACTAAGTCAATGGGCCGACTTATTTGATCATCCAACTAAGTCGGTCGGCTGACTAAAGCTAGAGATTAAGTCGACCACCTAAGGTCGTGTCGGTTCACTGAACCGATAGGTAGTTATTTTGTAACCATTTTATAATCATATATATTAGGCTGTTAAGCCAAATGAGAACTCAGTTCAGTTCTCTGTGTTGTATGGACTGATTCGTATAGTATAATCTGTTAATTCACCTATTTGTTCTTATCTCTTGTCTCTGTTTTATTTATATATGTTTTAATGTGTATTATTCGTAACCTTATGTGATTTGTGAGATTACAACATTGGTTCCGTTGCCGGTAGTACACGACTGGAATGTATGCAAACAGATGATACCAGAGTAGGAGATTAAGGACTGGTGGGAATGTAAAGTTGCAAACTATTTGCTGAATTACATGCAAAGGAACAGATTAATAATAACACAAGCAAAAGAAAGATTTTTCACAGAGACGCATGAAAAGTTTGTCGAATCAATGCCCCAACTTTTGAAGAAACTCCTGGATGAGAAATTCAGACGAGATTAAAGAAGAACAGTTGTTGGAAAAACTGATCTGAGGAGGTAGAAAAAACTTTTCGGAGTGGTTTGAGAAAATCATCGATGAATTCTATGAGGAGAAAGCAGTTGAAGACAAAACTTTGGTGGAAACAGTCAATGAGAAATTTTACATAGATCTCACCGAACAATTTCTGTGTTCCCTACCGACCTTGCTGTTCAAATTCTTGATCGAGAAAGGAGTAGGACATATCGTCGAACCTCGTCCATCACTTCATGAACTGCCATCAAACTCTAACTGGGAAGAGAAGCAAAGGAAGTGGGAAAATTTCATTACAGAAAGGGAGTGGGAATACTTCCTAAGAAAATAGACTGAACTATCTGGGCTTTCTAAAAAGCATCGGGTAGGCTATGGAGGGGTAGCTGGTCATATGTCGAGATAGAGTATAGTGGATTCTAGTCAACTAGAACCAGATACCAGGCACCAATAATGAGTAGTCGACTAAAAGGGAACTGAAGAGAATAGTATCAGATGAAGGTATGTCGGACATTCAGAAAATAGAGAGAGAAAAGAGACACCAAAAAAGGGAAGCAAGATGAGAAAGATCCTTAGAGTTGCACAGAGGAAGGAGTCCTAGGGAGAACGACCAGGAAGAGAATCCGTGAGAGTCGTTTCATGACCGACATGAAGAAGGAGTGGAACAGGAAGTGTCCCCTATGGAGGAAGAATTGTGGATAGAGAAGCTAGAAGCTCTCCAACTAGGAGCTCCCAATGAAGGAACAACCCTCTCTACATTGAATCCACGTACTCGAATACAGAATATTGTCAAAGATGGCCTCTGAATACAAGCTGGTGACTTTAGTATATGGAGTCGACTAGGAGATGAAATGTACACTGGATGAAACCTCATTATACGTCGACCAGAGGAAGGGAATTGAGTGACCTTTCAAGCGACACCCTCCCACCGAAGTATCCACTTTCTCTTACCGACACATGACGGAGCGCCGCCCCCGCCAAATACAGCTTTAGAAGACACACAACATTCCAAACTGTGGACAAATAGTTGCAGTGGACCATCAATAGCAGAATTCGACATCAACCAACTGCAAGTCGATGAAGAATCGACAACTGACGGAAACGAAAGTTCCATGGACCACAGTTCTGCAGAGACGAACACACCAAAAACCCAAAGGGGACATCTCTGTGAGATTACAACACTAAATTTATTTGTACTCTTAAGGACACTTTGGTCTTGGTTTAAAATGGAATGAAGAAACAAGGATTTCAATAATTCTCATAATGTTACTTTGAAGAAGGGGACCAATTTTTTTTTACATCTTTGGCCTTATAAGTGGACATCTCTCAAGGAAAAAAGTAGATAGTTGCTCAAGTTTTATGGCATTGGTGTATTTTTTGTTAAAGATTCAAAATAATTGGTTCAATTTTCGGTAATTCTTTTGAGGTTTGTCAAATTTCTATTAAAGTTTAAAGTAGATTCATTTACTATGTGAAACGCCATTGAGCTGACATTTTTAAGTATTGTTTTGCATTATACCTACTGTGAAGTGAGGCGACAGGCTTTGATAAAATTTATCGAATATCTTTGTTGTGCGCTATGGAAAAGATCAGGTATCAAATGGAGTTACATTCAACAAATACATATGACTTTGTATACTCATAGTCGCAAATTTTTATGCCACTACAATATTCATATTTCTGCAATTAACATCCATAAACAGACCTAGTATAATCAATAGTAACAAGCCTTAGAGTAAGTGTAACCATTTTCTTGCAAATGGGAGTAACTTATAGGAATGTGAGCTATGGACACTTCTTTGACATATAGGTAGAATATAAACAATCATGAGAGAAATACACCAGCACTGGAATATATATTCATGTAGCTAGGGTACCCATTTTTAATGGATGGAGTGCCTTTGTCCCATCCCCCGATTGAAGTGTATATGTTGACCAATGATGAGGGAAACCTCTCTAGAATGCATAAATAATTATCATAAACAAATTGGGCACAAACTTGCATAATTTGTGTAAATTGCTTGAAAGTGTTGATGTTGTCCTTGGCCTTTGTATACTATTTTTGATGCCCTACGAACAATAGTTATGGTGTCTTCATAGGAAGTGGGTGATTTCTAGAATTGAGTTATGGTGTGGTTTTCCTTTAAACAAAGAAGTTCATTGTCATTGATGAGTTTCTTAGGGTCTTCAATTGGCAGCCTGAATTTTTCTTCCCTCTAACTATGTTCCACCACTACTACATATGGCTCAAAAGTCCCATGAAATCTTGCCACAAATAAGTTAAAATCGATTTTTTCGTGGAAAAACATTTTAAAATTTTGGAAAAAATGAAAATTCCCCCGACGATCATCACTATAGAAATGAATAGTCAACAACATGTCTATAGAAATGTACGTTCGTCGTTATGGAAACATTATTGGCTATGCGTCACTATAGCGATGATCGTAGAGGCAATTTTTTTTATTTTTTAACAACTCACCATTGTAGAACCTTGATGATACTTGCTGAACTTTTTCCTAAAACCATTGTTATTTAGATCCATTTTGGTATCAACAAGAATCCATGGCAAGTTATTGAGACGTGGTTAATTGTTAAGGGCCCCAAGCTAGATAAAAAAACTCCATGCCTCCACATAATGCATATATAAAATAGAAACAAAGACAATAACAAAAAAAGAACCAGAAATTACATTATTGTTAAAAAAAAGACAAAGGAGAAGAGAAGCATTAGAGTTTGGGGACTTGAATATTGGGGATGCCTAGTCTTTGAATTGACCCCTATTAGAGCTCAATATTTCATAAACTTAGGCACACGAAATCATAAGTTGTTATTCGGCAAAGATCATAAGGAATGTAGTATTAAAATTATTGTGAAATTATAGTGAATGAACTAGAGAGACAAAATTCATTGTAACATACAAATTGTCGAGAGATAAACATTGACCATAGTTATTTGATACTAGATTTTTTTTCTCCTTTAGGTTTCTCTACGTTAAATTATGTGTTCAATGTATTATATGTTGCGAGATTGTATTATTAATCTAGTTGTTATGTTCCAGTGTATTGCCAAATGAAATTCATTAGATTATAGTGTCATATACAATATGTTATTGCCACTCTCAAGCTCGTTCCCTTGGACTCAACAATTGGACACTCCAAGTAATTTCATCAAAGTTGAAGGAAGATGAAAGGTGTAGAAATAAGAATTCTTATCCACATTTAAAAACTCAAACAAAGTTTCTAATGAGTGTTGCTATTATTATGCATTTTGGTTTCAACCTACACTCAACCAATAGAGTTTTCCATATTTTGATGTGTCTTCATTACATAAGTAGCCCATTCAATTGCTAATTCATTACAACCTCCATTGTAAGAAGATACACAATTGTTGTTTTTTCATTTAGTTTGAAAACAATGTAGGAAAGCAAAGTTATTTATGAGAATGCTCCAATGTAACTGCTGACATTTAATTGAATGAAAATAAGAGTGTTGGGCCTTTCACTGCACTCAAGTTTTGTCATTTGGTTGAGACTAGAGGTAATGTAGAAGTGTTATTATTATTGGGTATTTGATTGAGGATTAACTTCAATCAAATAACAATTAGAATCATAAATAAACACACAAACAAAACCGTGCCAATGAATAAACATTTAAGGAAATTAATCTTAGTTTGATGATAAATTGTAGTGACATGAAACTAACTTTATTCCATGGAAGAATCTTGTTTCAAAGTTAGTACATACTACCTAAATATATCCTCTGTATTGATGGTTTAATTTTCTAGTTGTGCATAAGGTTAAGGAGCTTGGTTTGTTTGGTTAAGACTCATATGGTAAATTTAATATAGGACTTACTTATAGTTGTCTCATACATTTTGCGTCTTAACACATTTGATATTTTATGGTTGTCTTCGTGCCTTGACCCAATTGATATTATAAGGCGGGGATGCGCATGCATAATAATCCTTACTTATGACTATGAGATGAGGATTTAAAGATAATATGATGTAAATACATGTACTTTTTATATGTATTTTTGTGGTGAGCACTGAGGACAAATGTTTTTGAGAAACCACAAATGTTTGGAAGGACGGAGGGAGATTACATCATGATCATGCCACCATCAAATTGAAGACTATTTTTGAGTCAGCAATTGTTTTTTAATTTTATTAATAACCATTGTGTAGGTGCTTTGGTCCAAATGTTTTTTCTAACTCATTGTTTCTCATATCTTGTGCCCAATGACACCTCTCTATAGCAATTCATAAATTGACGTCTACGCAGTTTGTGATCCTAGATACATGCCATTATTTGTATTTGCATGGCGTCGAGTGTTGTTTATAGTTGTTTGGAGTCCATGATATTCATGCAAGAAATGAAGTCTTTTAGAGGAGGACTCATCAAACCGACCTTTTGGATTTCATTTTGATAAAAAAAAGATTGGACATTGGTAGCGAGGTTCACATAGGTAGTAAGCACCAAGTTTTGAGCTCATTTCAGGGCTAGTAGTAGATTGTTTTTTGTTGTTATAGTCGTAGTTGTTGACACATTGTCACACTTTAGATTGCATCACCTGAGTCACATATCAATTCCCAGTGCCTCGTACTGGTCACCTTGCACAACTAAGCAATGAGTGCATGACATGAGTGAGTGAGTGATTATAATTTATCATATTTCCAATATTTTGAATGACGAGTTGAACTTTATAACATAGGAATTTCAACATCTTTAGAAATTTATATCGATGCGTAATTTCAAATGTTGCTCTTCTTTTGAAATGTTAATATAAATTATGCCCTTCTTAATTGGAAGGGTAAAATTCAGATTTTAAATTTTTTTGAAGGGTAATTTTAACTTTACGTTTCTACGAAGGGCTAGAACCCTTTGGAAGGGTTCAAGTTTGAACACTGGTGTATTTGACACTATAGTTAAAGAAGCTCTATAAATTTTCCCTGTCGTGTTTCTGCACAATCTCTTCCCCGCCAAAAACACGTCATTTTGTTGATTTGGTCGTCTTGCATTATTTTTTTCCCAGCAAGGAAACAACGGAAAGAGTGAAGTAGAGGGAAGCACAAGCTTATCTCCCAGGCCTGTATTTATGCAGGTAAGGCATTGATTCTCTAAATCTCTCTTATGTGTATCAGTGGAGGGCTCTATGTCTTCCTTCTTAATGAAGATTTTGCTTTAAAATCGTCTTAACGAAACCGATCCCAGTAACTTTTTGTAACAGAGTCCCCTTGTATTGTATTTCACCATGGATAACATGTTTTTTCACACTTGATATATGTGGTAATATTGGTTGATGTTTCATATTCTACTAACTTTAGTTATCGCTGTGAACCAGCCGACAGGACGCGAGTTAGGGTTGGAAAGCAGCATGAGAGAGATCATGGAGGCACCTGTGGGAGGGGAGGTCACCCCCCCCCCCCCCCCCCCCCCCCCCCC